>QNUK01000311.1:257500-480000 GCA_013621035.1 Clarias magur | reverse complement strand
GTGTGTGTGTGTGCTGTTAATAGAAACAGCACGTGGGTCATTAGGAGTGTGTGTGGACTTGGTTCCCATGCTCCATGCTAAAATCAAGACAGCAGGCCTGTGCTTCCAGACACACGCACACACACACACCCACACACCCACACACACCCATACAACGGCACACGCCTGTTGACCGTGCCGCAAAAAGCGTGTGTGACATCGACATGCCCCATTGGCCCTTCAACTCCCAACCCCACCACCCTCTGCCTTTTCTTATCCCCCTTCCTCATCCTTCCATTTCATCCTCCTTTTCTTCTCCTCATCCTTTTCTCTCTCTTTCACACACACACGCACGCACACACACACACACACACACATACACACACACACACACACACACACACACACACACACACATCTCCTTTCCAAACCTTCTTATGTTTCAGTGTAGCTCCGCCCACTTGTAATCAATTTTACCAATCAAATGAGCTGGCCTTCGTTTCACACCAAGGTTTTTAAGATAGGGTCCTCCCTTTTCTTGCACACACACACACACACACACACACACACACACACACACACACACTCTCTTTGCGGGTCCTTAGGGACGCTATCAGCTGCTAGGGTGGAAATCCATCATTATCTGTATGCAGAGACCTCTTGCTCTCATTCACACACACACACACACACACTGATATCTATTTGTTAGTAATCAGTTTTAAATTTCTGTGAATGAATAATGAATATTGGATAAAATTAATATTGTGCATAAATTAAGTATATGGTTTTGAATTAGGATGCTTCTTTAATACATTGGCGTATGCGTGTGTTTGTGCATGTGTTTGTGCATGGGTGTGTGCGCACGCGCGCATGTGCGCATGTGTGTTTGAGCGACGGCTGCCAGGGTCAACCCTGTCCTGGGAAAGTTGGGCTCTCCATTTAAATCAGCACATGCTGTGGCCTTCTGGTGGCTGCACGGGCCTGGAGAATGGCAGATGGCACCAGCCCATAACTATAGACTCACCATCATCACACTATCCCTCAGGGAGAGAGAGAGAGAGAGAGAGGGATAGAGAGATGGGGGGGGGATAACAAAGGATGTGTGTGAACACAAAACAGGAGAAGCGTTTGTTTCTTTTCTCATTCCTTATCTGTCAGAGATTGAGTCGATACGCTATACGAGGCATGTTTACACGGGAATATTAAAGTCTCCTGTAGCGCGGTATTTGTGTAGCTGCGTCGCCTTACACGTGTCCGGCTCCTGTTGGGTACTCGGACAAGTGCATCATGAAATGTTGCTTTCTTAGAAACGTTGCTAGAAACATTTTAAAAGAAGCTACAAGAAAAAAAAAAAGTTACAATGTTGCAATAGTTACAATATTGCTGTTTAAGTAAAATAAACAAACAAAAAAAAACCTTTGATGTTCAAGTTTTAAAAATGCGCACAATATTCATGATAAGGTCTGAAAAATATCATACTAGTGTCACATTAGTGACATCACGTCATATTAGTGACCGTTCCCCCCAACGCCTCGCTTTTTTTTTTTTTTTTTTTTTTTTTTACGTCAGGGGCGGTTGTTAAAAACATTTCACTGCATTTAACAAATAGAATTTGAATTTGAATTTGCGTCTTGTTCTGGTGTTCTGCCGCCTTATCAAAAAGTGCTGCCTTGTCAAAAAATGCTACCACAGTGTGAACTGATAGATTAAAAGAAACGGGCGTATGTGTACAGTAAGTATAACAGTAAGTTTTGATAATTTATTCTAATTGGAGAATTTAGGGGTAGCCTATTCTGATCCCCATCAAATAATGCTCCTGGTGCATAATCAACACACATTTCCCAAGATGGTCAGTCTTTGCATGAACAGAAGCCTTAAGTAGCATAAAATGATACGTACCATGGATCGTTCTTTTCTACTGTTATCATAAGTGCTACTAATAATTTGATAATATTTCTTAATATAACCACAATAGACAGTTTATACACTAAGAATGTTTAATAGTCCAAATGTAGCCTGTGTAACCTAAGCACCCTAACTGATTTAAATATACCGCCCCGCCTAAATAATAAACCCCATCGTCAGACTTGTTTTTCAGAGTGACACCGAAGCCAACGAGCGTCCATGTCACGTCCCGGTCTCCCGGAGCAACAGGGCCTCTCAGCTGTCAGCAGCTCCCTCGCATCTCCACTCCGTCTGACACCGTTTATCATTTGACCCCTCATAATTTAATCCGGGATGGAGTCTGACTCCCTTCGCACATGTCTGTCTGAGATGCGTGGGAGGCTCCGGATCATTCCGGCAGATTGATATCGGGATGTTGTGTTCTCCACAGGCGTCTTTCGCCACATGCTAGTGCATTCTCGAACACTAGCTGGCGCACTCACGAGTAAAAAAAAAATAAAACAAACAATACAAAAAAAAAAAGACTATCAAAATGAGAAAAACGTATATATAGGATTATATTTACGTAACACAGATGCGTTGATAAATTAGCGTCAGGCTAGACACTACAGCTAATCGTCTGTGGGCTTTGCTATGCTGAACAAAAAGCCTTCACTTGATTAAAGCTACTGTTGTAAATATACAACAAAAAAGATTACATCAAAATGTCACAATTTCCCCATGACAACATGACTAGCTGAGTTAGCTTGTAAGGCATTATTGGAGCTGGCTAGCATAAACAAGTTTTCTTTTTAAACGTATATATCAATGGAAAGGCACTGACGCTAGCATATTAGCATCACACAGTTAAAGCACAGTTAGCTTAGCTGATAGTGATTCCAAGAATTTCTGCAACAAATATCATCTTTCTTTTGTTTGTTTGTAATGTTTTTCATTGCACAATGCAATAGAGATTTGGCTTAATGCCCAATGAGGGAATGAGATAATCGAACATGACCTTCTTTTATGAGTGATGATGAGCAGCAGAGTAACATGAAATAAGCCACCAGAAACAATTAGGAGTGACACATCCCATTAAACTACCATTACAGACCACTGGAGAAACATTAAAACCCATAAGGAAACATCTATTATAATCTAGGTGCTTGGGATTATTACCCTACATTCACAGTTGAACGTGAGGACATGAGATGCTTGTCACTATACAGCCGAGGTTTTTTTTCTCTCTTTTTTTTCTTACAATGAGACGTGGTACATATACAGATCAGCCATGACATTATGACCATTAGCAACACTGATGACCAACTACACAGCAGCAAACTAATGAAAGGGTCATATGTGTGGGATACGATCCCACAGAAAAAACTAGCATGTAGCATGAAAAATGTAAATTCTGGCCATGATAGCAAGGTTTCAGCACCTCATTTTGGCAACTTATTATTCACTGACAGGAATGTAATTTAACACTCCCACGTCACGGCACTGCATGGCACGTAGCCGCCTGGTTTTTGAAGAAAAAGCCACCGCATTGTGATGAGCCAATACCGTCTCTTCTTTCTGTCACATGATCAGTGAAGCAAAGATACTTCCTGTACAATACAGCGGCTGCCATTAGTGGTTTAAATGTGTTCAGGGGGTTTTGGAGAATGTTGAAGGTAAGGAAAGGACATTACCACACCAGTGGTAATAAACTACATATATGTGTCACTTAAGGTCCGCGATACATACGGCATTATGTGATTCGGATGTTGTTTGAACTCCACGTTATAATTTCGATAAAACTATGTGGGATTCTGCAGTGTAAGCATTGTGGGGACGCTGGGAAAGACCATAACAAAACTCAAAACATGCACCAGTTATTTGTGTACAAGAGACATAAGATGCACACTTTGTGTGTGGGAAGCTGTTGGTTAAATGGTGGATACATGTACTATGGTAATGAGTGGTCATCATGTACTGAAGTGAAACTAAAAGTGGTAGAGGAATAGCCCGATGATGCTGTTTTTCTATCATATATATTGTTTCTCATGAATCTTCAACACTCTTTGTAGTTCAACATTTTTTTTTCCTTGGTCCAATCAAAGCATGAGTTTTCTATATTTTATATTAAATCTTAACAAACATATTCTATCTATCCATCTACAGTGTAGGAGCTTCTGTAGTTCAACTAGGGACCATGGAGGCCAGTGACGATTACAATTGTATTTATTCCCATTTGGACGACCCTGATAGGACCTCCGGTTAACATTTACACACTCATTCACACACTACTGGCAATTTGGGAATGCCAATTAGCCTAATCTGCATGTCTTTGGACTGTGGGACGAAATCGGCGTAGATGGAGGAAACCCACCAAGGACAGGGAGAACATGCAAACTCCAGAATGATAACCAGAAGAGCTGGCAACCTGATCCCTTAAGTAACTGCTATAGAAGCAACGGCTATATCTCCAGGTTGCTGGATGTCGTAGAACCAAAAAAGTGTTTGCATAATAAGCAGTATAGTCAGAGATGGATTCACGCTTGGCTTCATATTAGTTTGGTTTGGTAGCCAACTTCATCATTCATCCCCCAAAGGTTTTTACTCTCAGATGTTCTTACTTTCCTTCTTTTATTTTCCTTCCTAACATCTCTATTCCTATTTAATGAGATGTTGTATACGATTCGTTTAATTGTTTAGTTACGACATCTGAATTTTTTCTTCTTCTGAGGAACCAAGCGTGCCAGTTATACCAGAGCGTCATACCAAATGTGCATAGATTTAAAGAATTCAGATGTTAATCGTGGCTGGAATCAGAGCTCCGTGTCAGACTGGTGGTGAGAATGAGTCTTGACCTGTCACTTTGTCGCTTGTAGTGTGAATGAAAGATGAGGCTATTTAAGATCACAGGTGTCAGGGGATACCACTAGAGGGCGCCGCCCACACTCCATTTTGTTTTCTTTTGTTTTCATTTGTAGTTTGTTGGACTTCATTCCCCAGAATGCATCTCGGTCAGGTGATGTGGCGCTCACCTGAACCGAGGTTGCTCATTAGTTTTGTTATAAATGTTCCTGAGTTCAGCTAAGTCTTGTCTTACATCTGTTCAGTTTGGGTTACTGTTTGGTTTGCTGTCAAGTTCTGTGTTTCCTCCAAGCTCAGTGTTTTCTCTTAGCTCTGTGTTCTTTTAGTTCTGTGTTCTCCTAGTTCTATGTTCTTCCAGCTCTGTGTTCTTCTATTTCTGTGTGTTCTCCTGGCTCTCTGTTCTCCTGGCCCCGTGTTCTCCTGGCCTTTGTCTGTCTCCTAGCCTGTCTGTCTCTCCATCTGTTGGTAACCCCCAGTCTGTGTTGCTCCTGGTTTAGATTGTCATGTTTATAGTTTGTCTGTCCTGTGTTTAAAGTTCATGTTCTGTTCAGTTGGTTCCCTGTTTTGTGTTCATTAAAGACTTTTGCTCACTTCACCTCTGCTATTATGCCTATCTTTCGTCCCGCAAACAGTACCCGTAACAACAGGAGGACATGTGGGCGGTTTACACTGGCATTTTCATGTATATTCATAGTGCTTAGCCTCTTTTAATAAGAGAGAAGTTGCAAAGTTGCATTAAGAACATGTGTTTATAAATCTACATGGATTAATGTTAACGCTTCAGAATGTTTAGATCTACTTACAAAGAAAGAAAAAGGACATAAACCTCATATTGTGGCACAGTGACATAGTGGTTAACACTTGCGCCTCCAGGCTGCAAGTTCGATTCCTGCCTCGGGTCTCTGTCCATGGAGTTTTCTGGAGGAGAGGAGAAGATATTTTGAGATAATAAATTTCAGCTCTGCGACATGGCCGGACAGGTGGGACAACCTCAAATCAGTCTCTCTCAATTATTCTTTCTGTCTCTGTTGTTTTTGTACTTGAATTTCTGGACTAGTGTTGCAAAAAGTCTTTGGAGGAATGTTTATTACGGCAGATAAAGATAGATCTGTAAGTTTAAGCAAGAATAAGCAATAATAATATTTCAAGAATAGGCTGAGGATGAAGGTACAGTACCTGTATAAAAAAATGTGTTTAAGTCAATATGGAGTCCACTATCATTGTTGGAGACTCAGGTACAAAACTGTTGGTTGGAATTTCAGTCCTAATCTATTGAGCGACTAAGTCATTTGAGAAAGTCCAATACTCACACTATGGGCAACTTGGGGAACACCAGTCAGCCTAATCTGCATGTATTTGGGAGGAAACTCACCAAGCATGGGGAGATCATGCAAACTCCGTGCACACAGACCCTGAGGCAGGAATCAAACCCGGAACCTGGACGTAGACACAGACAACCACTAAGCCACCGTGCCACCTGAGTCTAAGACCATCTTCATATTAAAGATACATAACAAATAAGACTAACACTAGATCTCACTGGATAACTCATGCTTAAAATCCCACATGCGGAGGCAGAGCTGCTTTCCCAGGACTACTTTTTTTTTCACTTTAAAACAATTCTTAAAATAATTTTGACTGAAATTGTAGTTCACATCACAGGCAGCAGGGGTCGCTAAAATGACCCACTGCTTCTTTAACTTTGTAACTTGAATACTGTTAAATGTTTGCACTTTGTCTTCTCACTTGAAACAAACTATAGTTCCACAACTTATTTTAATCTCTCTGGCGCCCCCTGCAGGATGACCTGGCGTGTCTGTGACCGCTCTGTTACCATAACCATGATGTATTCCTGCATCGTCAAGATGGTCCTCCTTCCAGAGTGTGAGGGAGCTCTGGTCTCCTGAAGGTGGACGCATGGCTCAGGATCAGTGAGATTACAGAGAGCTCGGCTTTGACACAGGCGAACCTGAAGACGGTCCTTGACACAGACATAGCGGTCAGCTTAGGGCACAAGGAGGGGCTGAGGCAAAGGAGGAGGCTGATAACGACGGTGAAGACGTGTGATAAGATCAGACAACTCCCAGAGAACTGGTGGAGGAAGCTCAGTTGATTTATGTGAGGATTATTTTGTCAAAGGTTTTATCCAGCACTCCAGCTCTTCCATACAGGGTGACTGTAGAGCAGATACTATTTGGGTGGTGATGCATTCTCAGTAAAGCAAGTGTGCTTGTGTGAGTAGAGAAGGTTGTGGCATTGAAACACTGTTTAACCCTTTACACACATCTTGTGTTAATCATCCTAAAACCTTCACCGGTGTCATGATTGATGGGACTGTTTTTTTTTTTTTTTTTTTTTCAAACCAGAAGTTTCAAACACTGGAGTGTTTAAAAATGGAAAAAAAAGCATCACTTCACTATTTAACACCCTGAATATAGGAAACATTTTGGTGGACGTGATGAACTTGCAGAAGGACACAAACCTTTAAACATTACTTCACCTGAAATTGGCTCAAAGAAATAAATATACGTATCAGGTGGCGTAGGGTTCGATTCCCACCTCGGATTTGTCTGTGTGCGTGGAGTTTCCTCCGGTTTCCTGTAGTGTGTGAATGTGTGAGTGAATCTTGACCGGAGTTCCTACCATGATTGTAAAATGGGTATAAATACATTGGTTACCATTGGCCTCCACTGTCCCTAGTTGGACTACAAAAATTCCTAGATAGATGGAGATGGAACCATTTCGGAAGGTCGATGGTTCGAGCCTCAGCTCCACCAGGTTGCCGCTGTCGGGCCCTTGAGCAAGGCCCTTCACCCTGTATCTGTGCCAAATAAAGGCTGACCTTATTTCTGTACTTATTTTGATAAATCATTTGAATCATTTATTGATGTCAGATCCAAGAGAAGGTGCTTGTAAGCCTGACTTAAGTGTATTCTAGAGTATGTTCTGTTTAAATAAAAGTGTGTTGTTTACCTGACGTCTAATTTCTTTCATTGCTATTTAATTATGTAATGAAATAAAAATCAAGGCACCGTCTCACTAAATTTTGATCTTCCAGATTGTCTTAGAGTGCTGCAACAGCTGATTCAGTCCAGACATTAGTCTTCAAACTTGATGAGCCGCTAATCAGATCCTGTTACATGAACCTATTAGAGCAGAGCAGGGTTGGAAATCAGTGTCGAGGACAAACACACTGTGCCTGTGAGTCGAGTTGTGTTTCTCAGATGTGACCCTGACTCAGGAAAGCGTCACCCGCTGCTGCTGCTGCTGTACGCTTCGTCCTGTAATGGAAGCAGACAGGGGCCACCTGGTGGGAATTAACAGACAGATGGTGGTTTGGTTTTCCTCTGGAAGGATCTGTTAACCTCGCTCTCCACCTGTTCCCTGCACATTAAGCCTGACTCCAGCGTAAAGGCAACAAAGAATACTTTTTAACCTACATCGAAAAGGCAAAGCTTAACAAGTCGCCAGGTGTCTAGCTCTTCAGATACAGATATTCACCAAGGCCGAAAGTTTCGGGTCTTGATGATGTAATTGTTTCCGGACAGGCTTTCAGCTACAGTGCCCCACTGGTAGAGATTATACGAACTCCAGGGTTTCATGAGGGTTAAAAAATTGATAGAGCACAAAAATACACCTAACTTTAATCCTCCTAACACTAATGCATTGATCCCCAGCGTCTCGCTTGTGCTTGGTTCCATCAAAGTTGAGACTTTCCTTGAGACTTGTCTGCTTCACATGGCCTTCCAAGAACTCCTTTAATGGCTGGGATAAAGTGCATTACTGTAGTAGGGGATTATAAACAGCAATCATCATTCTGTTTTGCAATTATTTGCATAAAACCTTCAACAAAAATGATGAATGAGTCAAGAGCACATAACGAGGACGCGAGGAGAACATGTCTCTTCTGGGTGGTTTGGTTAATAAGCTTGTGACGAATTAGCCTACAGTGTAACAGCGCACACATTTGTTAAACATGGTGAGAATACACAGGGCTGTATCTCCGACACCGCTGTGAGTCAGCGTCTCTCTTATGGGATTTCATAATGGCGGCAGCTGTTCTTGGAAAGGTCCAGAGCGTATCACTTACCGTTGACTAATTGTGACAACTGAATCCAAATGTATCAGCGAAAGTTTTAAGGACATTAAATAGAAAAGTCTCTTCCTGGTGCAGGAGCTATAAAACAGGGTTGTGTACTGTCTGTTTATTTGATTTGGAATGATAAAAAAAATTAATAAAAAAAACTAAATGGTTAATACCATCTCGTGAAGTTCTCTTAACATCTCATAAAAAATCTTTCGCCATAGCACAAGCGAGTTGTTGAAACTTTACACTACTAGATCAGTGTATCAAATATCAAACAGCTCATTTACATTAACATTCATATGCAATAGGTCAAAAAATAGTAATGTTCCATATCCTCTCCAAGATATTTTGATATTGTGCAGTACAGCGGTGACGAACCCTGGTGCTTGAAAGCTGCACTGCGTGTTTTGTAGTGATCCCTGCACTGCTCACTGCTCAATCAAAAGCTAGACGATGCCATTGGCTCTATCTTCCCCCACTCCGCTGGTCTTCATTGACTGAACACACCTGATCCAGTTAATCAGCAGTCAGCAATGCAGGGATAACTGGATAATATACACAGCTGCAGCTTTCGAGGATCAAGGTTGGCCATCCCTGGCGGAGTACAAACAGAGATTTGTTCATCCAGGGGTGTTATAAGCGATGAAAATGGCTTACGTATAACAGAGGTTCTCACGGTGTGGTTTAGGGGCCCTCGCAGGTCCATGGATCATAGCTACAGAATATATGCTTATACTCTCACTATTACAACTAAATTTGTCACTTTTCATTGTTATGCTTCTTATATATCTTGTAGTTTTGCTAAGTAGTCTTTAGCATTGCACTAGTAACTTTTGGACATACCTTACATTACCCTGTGTACACTGACTATATGGGAGATACACAGTATATAATCACTTATACAACCTGTAGACAGTCTTTGTTTTACTGTCTCTATTGCTGTGGGATATATGAAATTTCCATCAGGATTATTAAAGTATCTATCTATCTATCTATCTATCTATCTATCTATCTATCTATCTATCTATCTATCTATCTATCTATCTATCTATCTATCTATCTATCTATCTAATGGAATGAATATATACTGAATGAGTGTGGATTTTTATTTATTCTTCCTAGTAGAAACCAATGATATGTAAAATTAAATACACAATAATGAAAGTTGTTTATTGTGTGTGTGGTGATGTTTTACCTCTAGAGGCTGCTAATGTGTTGTTCTTCAATATCAAGCTAAAACCCCAAAGCAGTGTTTCCCAAAGTATGGGTCTAAGGCGCCCTAGTGGAGCATAAGAGTACTGCAGGTGGACCAGGAGAGGTCACGTCTAACAAATAAATGAAAGGTTTTTAATTTTCAATTTTCTAATTATTTTTAAAAGTAAGATCAAATATTTCTGGTTCAATATTTAGATTTCAAAAAGTAACCAGAACTTATCAAATAAAGCCATGGGATTTAAACAACATGATATCTGTGATGTATTGGTGAGAGAAAAAAAAAAAATCTTAAACGATAAACACAAAGCTCATTTCGAGTCTAAGAACAGATGTGGATGTTGAAACCTTTATAAGTGACTCTATTATTAGAGATAATGTAAGCATTGGGGATGAGGCAGGTAATCTTGCAGAAAGTGTAAGGAACTGAACGACTTTTGGAATAATATTTGAAAACACACAGGTTTAGTGAGAATTTTCCTTCACCCACTTCGTCCTTTGTGCTTTATATAGTATCATAGTTACATTTTCACATTTTTCTTATACAGTGTCTCATTGTTCATGAATCACTTTATCTTTGTCAGGATCTTGTCTGGATCTGGAGGCTATTTCTGGAATACACCGATTCTTCAGGTCCAGGGTTGAGAACCTCTGCTCTAAACTCTGCACTTACACTGCCTGGCCAAAAAATAGTCACCACCTGGATTTAACTAAGCAAATAATTAAGAGCTTTCCATTGGATAATTACTGCACTGATTAATACGGTTCAGCTGGCAAAAAAGTTATTTATCCCTAACTGATGCAGTGAGCAGCTTCTCAGTTCTTAAACAATCATATCATAGAAATCCATGAAAACCATAGAAAAGTTTTTTTTTTTTTTTTTAAGGGTCCAAATTATTTATCTGCATCAAGCAATGAAAACGTCTAAGGAGATTACTGAAATTAGGTTAAGAACTGTAAACCTTATCATTAAAACCCGGCAGGATAGTGATAAACGGCCATCTTTGAGGAGGAAATTGTGTTTTCAAAAAATAACTTTGGAAAACACAATTTTGGACAAAAATAACAGTAGAACTTAATAATGAAAGAAAGAACATGTCCACATGCACAATCCAAAGAGAACTCCGTAGGAAGCATAAAGAATAGATAGTGGAGCAAAGGAAAAAGGTCATGTGGTCTGATGCATCCAGCTTTACCCCTGTCCCAGAGTGATTAGTGCATCAGGGCAAGAAGAAAGACAGATGAAGTGATGCTCCCATCATGCCTAGAGCCTACTGTACACGCCTCTGGAGGCAGTGTTATGATCTATGAGCTATGATCAATGGATTATTTTCTATAGCAAGATGATGATGGCAGGATTCATCTAGCTCAAACTGTGCCGGAGTGGTTCAGGATGCAGGAGACATCATTTTCACAAATGGATTGGTCACCACACTTCACCCCCATTGAGAATCTTTGCAATGTGCTGGAGAAGACTTTATGCAGCAGTTTGATTCTCCCACCATCAATAAAAGATCTTGGAGAGAAATTAATGCAACTCTGGATGGAAATAAATGTTGTGACATTGCATAAGGTTATTGAAACGATCAAAGCAAAACATTGTCCAACAAAACGATTAGACTCTGTAACTCTGACTCTGGTCTAGGAAGCGTACTCTAAGCGATATATTTTTGTCCTTTGAGACACCTGACCCATTTTAGAATGTGCAGGACAGTGGGAAAACTAAACAAAGAAAGATACTCATTACATTCCAACACAGAGGCTCAGATCCCAATAATCTGAGTCTCCTCACTGTCTGACAGGTGTGCGTTTTATTTACAGCCAACATGTCTGGGGATCAGACTGTTTATGAGCGATCCAACGCCAATGGTAAGCTTTATGTCCTAACAATCCACCAGCATACCAGACACACCATAATAAAGATGGACGCCAGTGGTTAGGCTGCCAGCGCAAAGCTCTGAAGAGTTCATGGCGGTTTTTCTTTAGACACAAACTGTGGTGTCAATTTTAACTGCAGTGCACTATTTGAAAAATATTGGAGGATTGAAAAGATTCGACACAAAACATTCAATTCTGTGGCAGTCACTGCATCTGACATGCAAATCGTCACGTGAGGGATGCAGCATTGACGCTAGTTTATACAACAAAAACCTGTGGAAATGTTCGTTAGCAACTGAGGCTAAGGATAACAGTTTTTTTGTTGTTTTTTGAATCTTTATTTTGTAGTTTATCAATAACTGAGGAAAAGGTTTTCACTCGTTTTCACTTTTCACAAGAGGGGAAACAAGCAGCTGTGGGCTAGCTAGCTAAAAGGTTTTTAAGCCCAGACATTAGCTACTGTAGCACACATTTGTCCTCCACATTTCTCTGTTGCTTAGCAACAGTGTGGTCATGTTTTTATGACTTTAACCACTTAAACTCAAGACGTCATGTGTTTATCGTGTTCTTGCAAGTCTCTGGAATGTTCTGGAATGTCACAGAATTCCTTAAATCTTTTTTATTTTATTTCTGAATCTAGAACTGGAATGAGGTTTCACATGACCTCGCTGTGTCACTGGGAATTACACACATACACACAGAGAAATACACAAATTCACAGGTTTACACATAATTTCAGAAGTAACCCAGGAGACACACAAGCTGCAGAAACGTCATATAATGTGTTCAAACACTAAAACGCCTGACAGCTGGTGGCAGTGAATCCCGGCTGAGAGGAACAGGTGGAGATCCGCTGGCCAGCACGGCTCCATTCAGACCAGCCTCATGATGTATACCGTAGATCACACGCACACGCATACACACACACACTCATACATGCACACACAAGGGGATTAGCATAATGAATACAGCGCTGGCGTGTGTGTAGCGTGTGGTGAACAGCTGGACAGCCGCTCTCCATAATCCAGAGGTTTAGGCTATCAGCAGCTGTGTGCTTTCTGACCTCCTCAATGATGAAACATCACTCACACACACACACACACACACACACACACACACACACACACACACACACACAAATAGCCGGTTAGTTCCAGAATTATTGGCATCTTTCATGCGAGCTAAAAAAAAAAAAAAAAAAAGACGATATAAAACAAATAACAGCAGATGCGATGAATGTTACTTCACGCTTCGAGCACCATCTGTCGCTTTTGTGTTGGTGATGGATGACCAAGGGAATTTATAACCCAGGGAAACATAAAGTTGGTCAAAGGCAACAATGGAATTTCTGCATTCTGACAGCTTCTTCTTCTTCTTTTTTCAAAAAAGACCATTTGTATATATTTTTTTGAGGATAACATCATGATCATTGTTATTTTTTAATCCTTATGAGAATAATAGCAGCAGACTGCTTTTCTATTTTTTGCTCCACATATATACGGTTATCTCCATTATCCATAGTTATTTGCCCGCTGAATGAAAATGAGAAATGTTGGAAATGTAACAAAAGTATATTTACATTTTTTTTGTCTATATATAGAATATATATACTGTATAAAAGTCTATATATAGTCTATGCATGTGTGTGTGTGTGTGTGTGTGTGTGTGTGTGTGTGTGTGTGTGTAAAATATATTCTATTTATACTTTTTACATTTTTATTATAGAAAGGTTAGCTTTGTTCTACTTCTAATCCCAAATCCTTTCTGTGTTAAACTTGTAACAAGAATTCCATCTAATCCATTATTGGTTGGATTTTCTTTTTACAGAGCATGAAAATGTGAGCCAATCCTCTAGCACGAAGGCGGGACTTAATCATAGTGTTTTGCACAGTTTATCCAAAAACTATTCAATTTTACTCTGCATATATTATTTTTCTTAATTACTTTTTCTTTGCTTTCCTTTCTTTCTTTCTTTCTTTCTTTTACTCATTATATGTTAACACACAAAAAGAACTTAAAAGTACCTTACATGCTAATAAATATTAGTTAAAAAAAAAAATCCAATTCAAAATTCAGATTTCCAAAAATACATAATGTTCATACTCTTGTATGTTGTGTATGAACCCCCCCCCCCCTTCCCCCTTTTTTTGCATTCCTCCATCAGAGGGATTTTTCTATCCTTTTTGGTAAAGAGATGAGAGCATCTGTTTTTATCAGTTTCCATCCCCTCACACAACATTGTTTCAGCCAATCAGAGTGCAGCAGGCTTAGCAGCTGTCCAATCAAGTGTGAGCCGTGCAAATCTGGTTCACTGAGCAAACAACCCCTTGCAGAGAGAGAGAGAGAGAGAGAGAGAGAGAGAGAGTGTGTGTGTGTGTGTGTGTGTGTGTGTGTGTGTTGGGGGGGTGTTTCAGCATTTTTATCTCTCTGGTAAATTTTAAACTAGATACACTCAGAACTATTGTAAATAAGTAAATAAAATAAAACAACCAATAAACTAATAAATATGGCTTTGCACATCATGTACTCTGTTCCTCTAATGTAATAAATCAGCTATTTTTTTTTTAAAGTTTTAGTAGAGCAACAATGCTGCTTCTTTCAAAATCTGCATTGTGACCAATTATAATTCTCATTATGAAATCCGTATCAATGGTAATATACTTCTATGGCGAATTTAATTATATAAAGATGTATTCAGCAGATAAGATTTTCATGTCTATGGTGTTCAAGTCAAACCGGGACGTTTGATTAACTTTGTTCTGGAGACAAGTTCTTGAGGCAAAAGTTCATATTGCAATATGAATTTTCCCATAAGATATTATGTAAATAGAGAGAATGTGTTCCAGCCACTCAAAACATTACAGATTGCAATGATATATTTATTGTGATTCTTTGGTGTACAATACAATCAGAATGCATCCATAAAGTATAACGTCACATGGTGCAATATTACAATCTACATATAATTATATTTCAGATAAAGTATCAGTCTAGCAGGCCGTTTCTTATCTACTGTATGGGACACGGAGAACTGATTTCACTGTCAAGAGAAGAAGCGACAGTGAGTCTAAGTAGCTACAACAGTTAGCTTGCTTTGCTAATCGAACAGTGACGTGAGTGTTAACTCCAATGTGTAACGTCAATTAAGGAACTCAGCTTTTATATTAATTAGCATGTAACTTTACTGAAGACATTAGCTTGAGATAAACTTTACCAGCTTTTCAGTTACATAAGTTCAAAAACAAACATCAGACAAGAAACGAGTCTTGGCTAATCAGTTAGATTTAAAAAAAAAAAAAATTTTTATTTGAACTCCTTCCTTAACACCAGTTGCACAAGCACAAAAATCAAAGTCAAACTCTTCCAACAGCTTTTTGGCACGCACACACACACACACACACACACACACACACACACACACACACACACACACACACAGAAAAACAAAGACAGCTGTCGACAGAGACAGACAGGTGACAGGTGTGCACTGACAGCTGTGCTAAAAGGTCTAAAAGTCTCCACCTTCATGTCATGATGAAACCAAACAATAAATTGTCCTCTATTCAACCATCTAACAACAGATTTGTCCACAAATCTGTCACTGTGTGTACATTTACAGCTCTCTTACAGAGCCTCTGGTTACAAACCGAAATATGATGGAAGCCATCTTGTCTTTGCTGTGATTAGCAGCTAACTACTGACTCAGCTAGCGCACCAGCATCGTTACTGGAAATGTGCGAAATGTCACACTCATATACAGAAGAATATTCGCATGCCTGTAAAGAAAGCAACATATTACAGACCAGTTTTCAGATGAAAACCACAAAGAAAGTTAATATAGCTTCCTGGGTTATGCATGAACATAGAAAGCAGTAAGTTATGAGAAAATCTCTGGCATATGATCCAGCACACTCAGTAAAACCTAACAGCTGCTGTTGTTGACTGTCGTTATTTTATTACTCTTTAGTTCTCTTTATACAAGTTTCTTCTATATAGAAATGTATATATAAATAATATATATAAATATATAAAAAAGCATTTTTTTTTTTAGCATATTTACAAACAGAAGTCTTCGGGGTTGCCATGTCTTGTAAAAAAAAAAATGTCAACCATCCATAAAAATACGAGTCTGAAGTTGCTTGATCATGATTTTATTAACACCAATGCTCCAAAGTGAGTTTATTCACAGACAAAAAATAGATCTAGTTTTGCATGTTTCATTTATCATTTTAAAAATGTAAACATCATTGCAAAATAAACAAGTCGTATCATGAGAATAGATTTCATTCATTTTACAAATAACTTTCTCGGTATTATCAACTTATACAATAATAGATTTGATTTATTTTTCATAATTTTTTAAACCGTTTTTTTTTTTCAAGTACAAGAAAACAAACCTCTAACAAGCAAACTCCAAATCCAAACCAGTTATCAGGAAAAAAAAAAAAAAAAAAAGACAAAATCCTGCTGCGTATATTAATTAGTTTACTGTGTAGGGATGGACAATATAATGATATATTATGAATATCCTGATTAATCATTCCAAAATATAATGTTACAATATATCAAAAGGACAATATAGCTTTGTACTGTATTATATATTTTATACATATTTTTTGAGGTGTACAAATTTTGATTAGTAATTTGGTCTTGAGCTTAAAATATAATTTTTATTTTCTTATTTATTACAAGTTTTTTGATACAACAAAATGCTGCTAGTTTTCAATAAAATTTTATTTAGAAATTGCTTTAAACAGTGGACATTGTCGCATCGCAGCTTTAAAGGAATAAAAATGTCCTTGCTATAAAATTTTTTACATTTAATAAATATAAAACAATTATTTATAGTTTTGCTCTTAGTTTGAATATATTTTCTGTATGTGTACATTTATTATAGAAATGTATTGAATTATCATTATATTGATGCTTTTCTTATATCGCCCACCCCTACTACTGTTGGACTGATGGTCTATCAAAAGCTTTATAATTATAATCACAGTTCTCAAACTTCATAACACATTACACTGTGAATGTCAACAGAAAGCAAAATAATGAGCTTTTTATACCAACATCATTGCATTTTGTTTCCATTGTGGCTGGCGATCTCTTCATCTAACACTGCATGCAATCCAGCATGAGATGAAAACATTTAACATTGTCGGCTTTTTAAACAGCGAAAAGTGAACTATAATAAACAGTATTGTAGTAAAATTAATCAGTTAACGAATACAGTCCATTTACAGTAATGTAGCCATGCAGAGTGACAGAGAGAAGACTAGCACCAAATACTGAATGGATGAATAAAAAAAAAAAATCAGAATTAATTTATTCTTTCTGAGTTTGTTGGGGATAACATTAGCTGACTTCACAAGTTTCTGGGAGGGAATGTTAGCTTCCATTCCTGATCAGTAAACTCCATGAGAACAAACAACTCTTTCCCATTTGCACTTACTTTCACTAGTCCCATTTGCACTTACTTTCACCTAATTGAGGAGGAAGTACTGATTGGCTCACCAATTCATATGTACTAAAGCATCTAACCAATCATAGATGAGACTAAATTCTTCTAACCAATCAGTGTGTCTAACAAAGGCTGTTGTGTCTTGTTTCCAACCAAAAAGTTAGAAGCAGACAGAAAACACAACTGATTAAAAAAAAAAAAAAAGGATAACTGAAATAAAACGTAACAGCATTACAAGTTAACTAAACTGGGAAATAAGCTAAAAAGTTAAATAGACACAAGCTGTGCTAGCAACGAGACTGTCCTACTATGTTCATAAGCATTAACTTTCAACACAGGGTCAACACAGGGCAGTTGATCTGGCTAAGATCTTGTGCAAATTTTTGATGGCTTTACCTGCACTTTATTACATTGAGTAATCAAAGCATAGTTTCATTTAGCAAAGAATACGAAAGTTTAAGTGGTCAGTTTTATTTAACAAAAATTCAATAGGACATGGGTTAACTCTTATTTCACCTATAGTTTTTAGGTAATTCTGCACATAAGTGACTTACTTATACTTTAACTTTACATACTAAGTTACTTACTTAAGTAAATAGAATTTGGCAGATTTGGCCATCAATCGAAAAAATTTCCTCATTTTGATTGAGTTAGGGTTAAAAATGCTTAATATTAATGCTGATCCCTGCACAGCATTAATCTATAAACTTGTGTCCAAATCCGTCTAATTAGTATTACAAATGTAGACTATTTGGAGCAAAAAGAAAGATGAAGTAGAAAAAAAAAACACCTCACCCTTTGCAGTATGCTGGCTACACCCTGCTACATCTGTGGACTGTGATCCAAATTGTGTCTATCGAGAACACTGTGCACACCTAGTATATTTCAAAACATATATTTTAAGTGGTACATATTTCTTTCCAAAATTCAGTTCAACCCAACACTACATCACTGCAAGAAACTCACAATGCTGGTGTGTAAAACTCAAGGCTAAAAACAAAATTGACAACAAACACACTATTTTGAATCATTCAAAACCACTAGATTTGACATTCAGGAACTTGAACGTGACCAAGCTCCAGAGGCTGAGATCTGTCCAGTGGGGAATAACATCAATACACAAATTTAACAAAAGAAGTCATTTTGGTCCACACGAATATTCAGCAGCAAATCGTTAAATGTTGAGACTCGTCATATTACACTTTGTGTTGCATTCAAATAATCCACCGATACAGAATACACCTGATATTTAAACAAACCACCAACAATCCCAATAAATATAATAATAATATTAATTATTTTATGTTGGAATTTTTGTTTCCTGGTTAGCCCTGAAAACTGGCATTGATAGCATGATTCACCCACTGTTAGTCACAAATTACTGTTAAAACATTCAGAGGGATATAAAACAATAAAACTGCAACATCTTGTAATACAATACAAGACAACAATCATTAAATATCTATTTCTTACCTTCCAATGGATTTATTTTGAAATGGAATGTGAAATTAAGAGCTTGAGGATTAAGTTTTGTTCTAACCCAAAAAAAAAAAAAGAAAAATAAAAGAAGCTTGAAACATTCCCTGATGCTGGTTTCTGATCTGATCCTGCAACCCGTAAAAGTGTCTTCATGTTTTATCTTAAAAGCCGTCTTCTTGAGTGATTCTTGCAAAGACATTGAAACGGAGACTCTGAGACATGCCGTGTAACTGACTGTAGAGTTAGCAGCTTCCAAGTCATGCCACAGGAAGCGAAGTTCCCTTATGAGGTTATTCCTAGCTAGCTAGCTAACTTAGCTAACCAGGACTAGCAAAATCCATGGCTGTAGTATCCATTTATCAAATAATTGTGTGAACCAGAATTTTGCACTCTGATTTCTTCAATTAAATCAATGAAAATTTTAAACGAATTAATCATCTTGTCCACCACTATGTTGTTACCACGCATTCTAGGATCGCTCAAAGGTTTTGGGTCGGATCAACACCTCTTCTTGGTATTCGAAGCGTTCTTTTCTTACATTCTTCCACATTTGGACTGGACTTGGGCAGTAAAAGTTGATGCCAAGACGCAGGATTTTACAAGAGCGTGTGCTGAAAAAAATGTGTCCTGAGTTTCAAGCTATAAGCACAATGGAAGTCTTTTAGTCGCATCATGGTCCAGTCCGTTCTCGCCGCAACAACTGAAACAGAAAATCCTTTGTCACATCAGTCATATACAGTTAGGGCAACATTCATCATAGATTTTGATTGAATCAATATTGATCTATTTAATAATCTGAAGGTGATTTCAGATCAGAGTTTGACCTGGTTGTTTTTTTTGTTTGTTTGTTTACCTCAGCCTGGCTGAGAAGCAGCGCATGTACTCAGTAATCCAGCGATCGTCCGCCGCCGAAAAATCGGACCGTCGCAACTTCTCCAGATCAGCCGATCTCGCTCTCCGACGTTCCGAGAGCTTCCCGCGTTTTTCAGAGTCGCGGTGTGTCTGGACCCCGACGTCAGCCCGGTGGATCTGAATGGAAATGAGAAATACCAGAAACACTTTTAACAAAAACTTTACTTTTAAGTTCATATTTATATTCATATTCTGGTTTCTGAGACAATCACAGCTCTAACTTTATTCTTTTATCTTTTAAACATGTATAGTATGAAGATAAATTAGGGACCAACTCATTATCCATCATGCCAAATATATGAAATATTCAAGAATAACAGTGATGTATTAACGCTAAACTTTCAGCTTGGCACATCTTGCTCTTTAAAGTCCGGTGCTAGTGATCAAGAACTGGTGAATTTCACACAAAAGAGCTACTTTTGTCCCCTTAAACAAGTTATTAAAAATTAATAGCTCTACTTTTTCAGTTTCAGTTGTAAACGTATGGCTGCTGTTAAATGAATTCACTACTAATAACATAACAATCCAGATGCAAACGTAGACTCTGATCCCACGCTTATCAACCTGGGATAAGCACAAGCTAGTTTACTAACAGTTGTTAAAATCAGTGAAAAGCAATGGACTGGTATACACCAATGAGCCACAACATGAACATAACTGCAAGGTGAATTAAATAACGTTGAGTATCAATTATATACCAGTAAACTGGTGACAGATTATGCGCACTCAAGGCTCACTCATGTCCACAGGAACCAAAGGCTAGCCCATCCAGTCCGATCCAACAGAAAAGCCAATGCAGCACATGCTGCAGAAACAATTATGATACTGTAGAAAGGCACCAAATATCCAATGGACCACAGCCCACTGTGCACTGGACCCAGCAAGCAAAGAGCCCAAAGCGACCTGGCCTCCAAACCCGTCCCCAGATCCCAGTACTCAGATCAAGCACCTATGGGATGTGGCAGACAGACATGTCCGATCCGTGGAGGCCCCATCCCACATCCCATATCGCCCAAAATATCCACTTCCAATGTCCTGGCACCAGACACCATAGCATATCCAAAGGGCTGTTTTGGTAGCAAAAGGGAAACCAAAAACCTACATGGCTTTAACGATAATGTTTTCAATTTTGTACCCTTTTAAAAAACATTATTCTTTTTAAGTTGTTATTAGGGTTAAGGACACGCCCATCTGTGGAGCTACATCGAAAAGTCAGTTATACAGAAGAAATATTGTTGATATTTGAAGTCAACAGCCAATAAAATTCATCCCTCTCTTTAGTGCTCCTTTAGGAACCCAGAAAAGCACACACAGTGCCCGGGCATTGACACTAGCTAAGCTAGCTAACCAAATGTAATATAAAACGTCATTAAGTACAAATTCTTCTTGTTGTTGACCGGCTGGAACAGTGTTGTGTTGTGTGTCCGTCTATCTGTGCAGCTCTAGTCAGGACTTTCTGCAGCAACAAGTGAAACTTCTTTTTGTTCCTGCTGCTAATTAAATGAATGGAACACCTCAGATATCCAACTCGACCTCAGCTCAGGCTGAATAATTTACAAGCATGTGGCCTGTAGAGCCGTGACAGTATCCAGTGTGTCTGGTGTCCCTGGATGCTTCACTGAACAGAGATTTCCAAAGGTACACTTCACTCTGGAGTGCTAGTTCTGCTCAGAATGTTTGACAGGAGAACTGACGTGATCCCTGCTGGAGTTTCTATATGATTGGCCAGAGTCTGTATGTTCACTGAGCTTTATCTCACTTCGGTTTCAGTCACAGTCTTAAATTCTCACCCCTTTGCGTATCGGACCACTCGGGACTTGATGCTCACCTCTCCAGCGGATGCTGAGCCTTTCATGTTGAGTCTCCTCTTCTCCCTTGCCTCCATGCTCCTCTCGGCCCAGTCGTAGCGGATATTCGAGCGTCTGTTGTCCCGGTTGGAGGTTCTCTCTGAGGCGCTAGCCGGTGGCTGGCTTTTGGCCCGGGTCGGTTTTCTCAGCACGGAGTCAGTGGAGTCGTCCGTGTCGAGCTCACGCTGAGGGAAACTGGGTTCAGACCGAGGAGCTCTGTGTCTCTGTCTCACTGTGAGCTCAGATGGCCCGTTAGCTGCAACGTGCTGGTATCCGTTCTCTGAGATTTATAAAAAGAAAAGACTGTGTAGGTACTTTGGAAAAAGTTCATACATTCATAGAAAATAATGGAAAATCTGTGATGATTATATACACTGCCTTGGCAAACCTTTAGCTGTGATTACGGCACACAATGTGGTATCCAGTTCATGTGTGGAAATAATACCTCATGGCTCCAGAATAACTCTTTCACTGTCTTAGTCCTGCAATATACTCGTGCCATCAGGGAAGAAAAACTCAATAGATGTGATAACCTGGTGGTCCAGTACATTCAGGTGGTCAGCTGACTTTATTTTATTGCCCAACAACATTAGTGAGTCTAGACCTGAGCAACTGAAGCTACCCAATCTGGTCAATCTGGACATTTGATTCAGGTCACATGACCCTTTCCCATCGCTCCAAAGCCAAATCTTTATGCTCTCCAGCAAACTTAAGCCTTTTTTCTGTTTAGTCCCAATGCTGTGAGTTCTCACCACCTAGTGTGCATACTGTATGTAAATGCTCTTACTTTCACTATTGGACATATCTCAGATTTTTTACCATGCAACTTCACCAAATATTTATGTGATCTCCATTAATGATTTTTCCCTATTTTCTTTCCACAAAGTTGATGGTTCAGCAATCTTCTTCTGAGTTTTGATAACATATTGAAGGTTCAGTAATTTCAACCTCCTTAGTTGTTTTCTTTGCTTGAAGAAGCCTAATAATTGGTGACGGTTAAAAGGTTGCAGATAACTGAGTATAAAATCAATCCTTTTCCTTGCACATATATACTGTATGCTTTCACTACATCAACAATCAATTAATATCATAACCCTTGATGCATCCAGGTAACAGCTCCACTGTCTTTCAGTGTTAACCAGGACAAAGCTCAGCTGAGGACCGGATGCCTGGACACCTTCAAAACTGCACCGCTCATTTTTAGTCCCCAAGCGGCACAAGGCTTATTTTTAAAGAACTACTGTACAAAATATAGCTTCTTTAGAACTTAGGTCACACCGAAAAGGGGACGTTCTCTATTTATATTTTGAGTCCAATTTTATTTTTAACTGTTCTGGTGTAAAACTCTTGTGTATAATTAATCCATGCCCTTTTCTTCTACTTTTCCACGTGGAATTATATTAAATTGAGTATTATTAGTCTTGAAATCAGTCTAATTAGTCTGCTGCTTGACCATATTGATTGCATTACAAATGGAGGGGGAACATTTACAGGTTAAGATTGGACTCTGGGTTAAGAATTCAAAGCTGAATTTCAACAAAAGTAGTTTCTAGTTTTAAGGAACTGAGCAAATGGTGAGCTTGTTTAGAAAACATTTTTTGGTATTCTTCAGAACAATAGACTCAAAGAAAGCTAGCCTCTTTCTGAGAGTGTGAGAATGCTGTTTCTCAATCAGTCTTGTTAGTATCACAAACACCATCTATTCTTTCTAGGTTAGAAATATTTCACGCTCCAGGTGAGCCGGGATTGAGGTACAGTACGTACCTACAGGTAGTGAGTTGTGCACCGCGTTGTCCGTGTCCTGTTCCGCGGTCACCTCTGCGCTCTCGGAGGAGGACTGAGGTGGGTTCGAGGACTCCGTCTCCCTTCTGACCCTGGGGCTGGACTTCCCGCTGGAGTCCGATCCGCTGTCCCATCCCTCCCCGAACAGCGGCCGGTGCGTCTGCTCCATCAGCCGGCGGCTCAGCCTGTACTTCACAGAGTCCTGGTAGCATTTGGAGAACATCTCCCATTTCGGCTCTCGGTACTTCTTCATGTACTCCGTGCGGATCTTCTTAGTGGCCGCATTGCTGGTGCTGCTGGTCATTTGGGCTGGATTTGAAGGTGGCAAGCACCTTGGACAGGTACGGGAGATAAAGTAAAAGGTAAAGGTGAGCTGGAAACTGACAAACAGGAGAGGAACAGGATCTACTTCATTCCGGCTTCTCTGCAGCAGCAGAACCCGGCGTGCTTCTAGCCATTATTTATTTATTATGTCTTACATAATACATACACAGCCTTTCCATGCTCAGTGACAGTATGTAGGCTCGTGTTACACCGCTCTCGTAGTGATTGCATTTTATTTCTGTATATATCCTAATATTTAGGAAACCCAATCACCTTGTGAACCTTGTTTTATACTGTATATTAAATATTATAGTATTCTATGAAGTATTCTTCATAACTGGCATAACGTTCTGCATAACTTCATAACTGTATATCTCTCTATCCATCTATATATAGATATACTATATGTATATACACACACACACACACACACACACACACACACACACACACGTGTGTATATGTTACTGATTTCTTGCTTTTATATATATATAAATGGCATTCCTAAATATTTATAAACCAACAAAAATTTATAGATATACAACAACTAATAAGCTTTTATATATATATATAAATATTTAATAATTAATTATATATTAATTATATATAATTATATATATATATATATATATATATATATATATATATATATATATATATAATTCACCCATTAGTAGTAAACACTTGATGCTGAACCTGTTCCCATTCTGCACCACCTGTGCTGTGTTTCAGGAGGTAAACAGATGAGCTCTTACCTCTCTGGCCTCTTTAAACTCCGAGATTAAAGCTTAAACAATACACTCCTCTCCACGTCATATCCTCTCACTGTGCTCGGGGATCCTTACACAAAGCACTCCGGTATTTTTGCTTCAGGCGAACATGTAGGAGAAGCAGCCCAGGGAGTGTTTACAGCATCACCAGCAGCATCAGCAGCAAGGATGATGTCGCGCCCTGACTGCTCCGTCGTGCGCATGCGCGAGAGTAGAGCGCGCGGGTTGTCGTTCTTGCTCCTTTTTTTCTTCTTCTTCTAAATTCGAGCCTCGCGTGACCGCGCGCACCTGCATGAGGTAGCTGATGATGTAACTGATGAGTCTGGCTTCTGAATGACGTAATGATTAACTAGCGTTAGAACGTGTCGTTGACGGTTAAAGCGTTTGTAGAAAGAGTCAATTAAAAAGGTTAAAGCTAAAAGCAATCATCTGGTGATCTTTAATGTAATCAGTGATATTATGATTTCAGATTGAAGCTCAGGTACATGTCTGTCTGCATCAAAGAAAAAAAAAAACATAATTTTTTACAACTGTACAGTAATTTCACAAAATTGTGTTTGGTGTGAGAACATTATATGGTATTGGTTTCCACTGGAAATTGTACAAAATGTACCATGTTCACAGCACAGACTTTGAATCTACTGTCAATTCATCTTATTACAATCAATGATATAGAAATGTCTATGGTTACGCCTCTGTTTTTGGACTTAGTTGTACCTCTTTCAACATCAGCCAAATACATTTCCTGTGTGAGAAACTGAGACAATAAATTAAAAAAGATATATATATTTTTTTATCTTATAACCACTATACCATGTTAAAATTCACTTATACCACGACAGCGCTGTTATTTCAGCTGTGAAAATCTGAACTAATCCCAGGAAAAATATTCAGTTTATCTTTTCTCATTAATATCTATTGGTGCATGTGTTTGTTTAGCTTATTTTAGTGGCTTAGTAGCTTAGTAGCTTATTTTAAGGTAGATTATTAAATCCGGCACATAACTTCACTGTTCATAACATCACTTTTACTCAAAATTTTGATTTCACTTCTGGTGCAGATTAAACTTCAGGCAGATATCTAAGTACTGCAAAAGTTTCATTAAATTCTGTCCAGCCAGTTTTATGTGATGCTGTGACAAAATCTAGCTGGACAGGCATACAGACATACAGACAAATGTTTCTGAGACTGGTTTCTGGTCCCCCTATGTGTGAAACATAAGATATCATTGAAAGAGCAAGTTCTGACCAATGTACAGACAAATCATTTCTTTGTTTATATGGAAGGCTGTATAACAAACAGGTGTGTCATTAGGAAAATAATTAAAACAGTTAGTCTTGGGGTTTTCTGTATACCTTCTGAAAACATACTTATAACATCAAATACATCCAGTCACAAGGCAGGAGACACCAAGTAAGGAGTATCCAGCATACGTTAACACAGTCGTACTCTATGGGCAAGTTGGAAACACCAATTATCCTAGAAAAGCATGTCTGAGTTTAAGGGGCGAACCGGAGTACTCAGAGGAAACCCACAAAAAATATACCCACAGGAGAGAAGATTTGAACCCCCAACCTGAACAGGCAAGGCAACAGAGCTAACCCTCTACTTCACTGTTTGTGTGTGTCCATGATGTTAATGAAAATTTATTTCAAGAATAAATTTAAGCCGGAAATCAACACCCACAAAAACAGCCATGTTCAAAAATAGATAATTTATTGTTCTTATTTGTTGCATTATTCTCTTCATTGGACTGAAAAGAAAAAAAAAAACATGGACAGAAACAGAAAAACGTCTTGAAGCAATCAGATAGACAGTACAGTTATTTTAAAGGGAAGCTTTGCATTGTTGAAGCATGACAGGTTTGTTCCCCCGGGCCTTATTGTGCCCCCATTCAACCCCTTAATGTCAGTTTCACACTGCTTTAATAGCTTACATACACTGACGGTTCCAATAATCCGGTGACCTGGTTCATTCACATAAAAACAACATTACAGTCTTCGGTAAATCATCTCCACACAACAGAGTCAGCATGATTCCTTGATCTTAACCCCCTGATGTTGGTGTGTTTGTAAACTAGGAGGAAGGAAGCTGAATTATTATGAAATAATAACAGCTCAGAAACGGGTGATGGTGAATTCCTGAGCGAGAGCTTGGTCCAGTAGAGGCTGAGAACTTAGAAGCATTTGCGGTGAACGATGCTGGGACCGGCCTCATCGTACTCCTGCTTGCTGATCCACATCTGCTGGAAGGTGGACAGGGAAGCCAGGATGGAGCCACCGATCCAGACGGAGTACTTGCGCTCAGGGGGAGCGATGATCTGGATGGAAAAGAGGAACAAGATAAGTTTCCGCCATGAAACACAGGAACATTTGTGAAAGCTAGGTATGTTGGTTAAACTAAGTTAAACCTCACTCAAGTGCCCAACACTGGCAACCTAGTGGTATTGGGGTTTAAACCTGGTAGAACGCTGCAACCTCTACATGCACCCTTTAATCATCTAAAGAACTTTTGAGGAACTGTTCTGCAAATACTTTAGATCTTTGGGGATTTTGTATTGAAGCTCAAAGGTTATGAGTTTTCTAAATGTTTCACATTTGGTACAACGGTAAAGAACAGGCCTAGTCAACTATGCTTCTGATTTAATGATTAAATCTACTAAGGTTAATTAGAAAAAAATATATCCTCTTGTCTGGTACCTTGATCTTCATGGTGCTGGGAGCAAGGGCGGTGATCTCCTTCTGCATACGGTCAGCGATACCAGGATACATGGTGGTGCCACCAGACAGGACGTTGTTGGCGTACAGGTCCTTCCTGATGTCAATGTCGCACTTCATGATGCTGTTATAGGCGGTCTCATGGATGCCAGCGGACTCCATACCTGCTCATAGAGAATGAGTTAACAGGTCTTACTTTTAACTCCATTATAAAAAAGAAGGTTTAAAAAAATAGTTCTGGAACGTACCAATGAAGGATGGCTGGAAGAGAGTTTCTGGACAACGGAAACGTTCATTGCCAATGGTGATCACCTGGCCGTCGGGAAGCTCGTAGCTCTTCTCGAGGGAGGATGAGGAGGCAGCGGTGGCCATCTCGTTCTCAAAGTCCAGGGCGACGTAGCACAGCTTCTCCTTGATGTCGCGCACGATCTCACGCTCAGCTGTAACGAAAGAAATATATTAATAATTTGTGAGTTATGAAATTTCAGTATTAGAGCTGCACCCATGAGACTTCTATCAGATGAGGAACACACCGGTGGTGACAAAAGAGTAGCCACGCTCAGTCAGGATCTTCATCAGGTAGTCGGTAAGATCGCGACCGGCCAGATCCAGACGCATGATGGCGTGGGGCAAAGCGTAACCCTCATAGATGGGCACGTTGTGTGTCACACCATCACCAGAGTCTAGCACGATACCTGAACAGGGTGGACAAGCACAGGGTCAGTGTGTAACCATTAACTCTTACAGTCAAATTTACTCATTTTAAAGGAGTGATTTTTAGGTTCTAAGCACCAATTGGCTCCCTCTACTGCCTGCAAGGCAAACTACAGGGGAAAAGTAACAAGCTTTTATTTTCCCCATAACAGACTTCACTCAAACACTTCTGTAGTTCTTGGTTCTTATTTGTTTTTGGTGTCTTTATTAGAGGAATCCAAGTAGATCCCAAGAACCCTTAACTGATTTATACATATTGCTCTGGTACATTCATAGCTCACTAAGAACAGCACATAAGAGTCGAAAGTTTCCTTATGAATGTTTGTAACACAAGCATAACAATCATAACCCGATGGCGGTTGTGACACTCACCGGTGGTACGGCCGGAGGCGTACAGGGACAGCACGGCCTGGATGGCCACGTACATGGCGGGGACGTTGAAGGTCTCAAACATGATCTGGGTCATCTTTTCACGGTTGGCCTTGGGGTTCAGGGGGGCCTCTGTGAGCAGGGTGGGGTGCTCCTCAGGGGCCACACGCAGCTCGTTGTAGAAGGTGTGGTGCCAGATCTTCTCCATATCGTCCCAGTTGGTGATGATGCCGTGCTCGATGGGGTACTTCAGGGTCAGGATACCTCTCTTGCTCTGGGCCTCGTCTCCCACGTAGGAGTCTTTCTGACCCATACCGACCATGACACCCTGGACAGAGACAAGAATCACAATCAGATTTATAGACACCACTGTACAAATGAACGCACTGGAACATTTGTGTCTCTGGTGAACAAACTGTCAATGACAGATAGTAATGGAATGCATTATTTAATAATAATAATTTGTCACATGTACTTTACAGCACAGTGAAATTATTTTGGATATCTCTGTTAAGAATCTGGGGTCAGAGAGGATACAACACCCCTGGAGCAAATAGGGTTAAGCGCCTTGCTCAAAGGTAGGAGCCTGGCTTTGCTGAGGCTTGAACCCCCAACCAATAGCCCAGTAACCCACAGTCTTAGCCAACTGAGCTGCCAATTTGGACACAAGCATACAAAATGTTTCAATCTGCTTGTCTGTTTTTGGACACATGTAGATCCATTAATAGTGGAACTGCTCAACCAGACCACCAGAATCCATTCATTCATCTCCATTGAAAACATGGATTATAATTGGATGTAGTTGTAAATTTAACTGTTTTCTTTGGTGTGTAGTTGAATGTAAAGGCTTTACACCCTTAAATAAAAGCATATTCTGTTTGTATCCTTTAAAGGTTCCTACAAACTATACACATGCACTCTGTAATCATCTAAAGAACTTTTGAGGAAACGTTCTGCCATTCTGCCCATCGCCTGCATTGGAAATCTGTATAACATCCCAGGACCTACCTGATGGCGAGGGCGACCGACAATGGAGGGGAAGACAGCTCTGGGGGCGTCATCACCGGCGAACCCAGCCTTCACCAGACCTGAACCGTTATCGCACACCAGTGCGGTAGTCTCTTCGTCATCACACATGTTGAATGGATTTCTGAAATGAAAGCACACTATGAGAAATAAAGCACTCACACACCACTTTAAATCGAACCCTAACCTTAAATTCACTACCAATTTGCCTCTTAGTCTGTGCAAATGTCCTAACAAGCCTGTCAGATATTACTGTGGCTCCATTAAAATATAAAAAGACGTGGATGTACAGACTGGCTTCTTTCCATTGCTAAAGAAGAAAGGTACAGTAGTCTACAAAGACAGAAAGTATCCTAGATTTCTTTGAAAATCCTTTTTATGAAGAAATCCTACAGAGTATTCCTTCCGATTGGCTGCGCTGGTGCACGCTCCCGGTTCTTACCCGTGCTCCTCGCCGCTGTAGAGAGAATCTGGATGGCGCTTTGGACACTAGTTCCAGCTACAGACAAACAGTGAGCAGCGGCCGCTCTTATACCCCTGAGCTCCCCCGTTGTCCCCACCTCCAGGCGTCAGGAATGTGTGTGTACCCCGCAGGAACCCCCGCGTCCATATTTGGGGACTTTGCGGGGGCCACATGCTCAGGACAGCCAGCCGGTGCCTATAGATGCTCGCGCCGGGCCATATATGGAGCTCCAGAGCCCGGATACCAAGTGTGTGAGTGAGTGAGTGAGTGTGTGTGTGTGTGGTGGGCTGTAACCGTGTATGGACGAGTCGGGGGTCTGGTGTGTCACGCAGGGGAAGTGTTCATGATCTGATCAATGAAGGCCAACTTTAGTTAAGGACAAGAGACAGGATCGGATTTCGGCTCTGGACATTCCGGCGCAAATGTCTTTCATGCAAACACTGTACGAGTATTGTTTATTTAAACGACAATGTACAGAGTGAGAATAATGTTTGGTTTCAACAAACATACAGTAGATCCGATTAGTAGTATATATTTACACAACGTAACGTCACAACATTTATATTTCTATCTAGCATAGTTTTCAAGAGTTGGTTGTACCTAATTAGATAAGGACTTTATGCTCATCCTGATTTAAAATGACATGAAATAAAGATCAAAGCTCTGATTCTTTAACATGCTTCCACCCTGTCATGGATTGCTTTCCTGAAACAGCACACCCAGAAATGTTTTATTCTTCAATTTACTGTTTTGATCATTTTAAATTCAGGAACTTCTTAATTGATTATACATTATACTTTGCTTTAATTGAACAACAAAGTGTCAGAACTTATTTACATTTCTTTATTATAATAAGCATTGTTAATAAAATTGCTCTAAGCTTCCAGTAGCACGCAATCTGTTAAAATTTGTTGCTTAAACTGGTTTTTTGGTAAAAACTTGAAAAGCAAAAAATCTGTAGTGTCCGTAACCATGTCAACTTCACGTTGCAATATCTTAACAATTTTGCATAAATATACATAAATATGACACTTTTTCCACTTTATGTCTTTTCAAGTGGAATCTAAATTGGCCAAGTTTCATCTGAATGACCGTTGAAAGATTTGAATTAAAAAAAAGTTCTGGACGCTACATCTAGACGAGAAACATTTTAGCACCGATACCATGTTTTACAACGGAATTGAATTCTCCAACAGAAAGAACGCTTAATAGATGCTTGGATGATCATACACTTCAGGAAGAATTGATTATATGACCAAGAGGAATTAAACAAAAAAGTGGCTTCAAGCTTTCTACTTGGAACTGTTTCGTATTAGGACACACCGTGTTCGGGTTGGGTATACAGTAAAGCCTGTAGACCTCACAATGGTGTGGTGGTTAGCACTGTCGCCTTGCACCTCCAGCGTCCAGGTGTGAGTCCCGCCACAGGGTCTGTGCTGTTCCCAAATTGTGTGAATGCGCATGTGAATGTTGACTGCAGGTCCTACCACAGTTACAAAAAAATTGGAGTAAATATGGTAATGGTAATCAGCATTGGCGTTCATTGTCCCTACTTGGACTACAGAGGTAACAGACACGATTAGCAGTTATTGTGTGTATAAGAAAAAGAGAAATGCACAGGATTACCGCACCAGATTGCAGGAGTTTATATAAGATTATAACATGGATAATATCCCGAAACCATAAACATATAGTAAACATGGTGTGGTTCTAGACGTGCTGTCAGACTCTGGTTCTGCGCTGTTCGCCTTTTACGGCTGTTACAGCGTTTATTATTTGACACTGAGTTGATGTAAATCGTTTCAGCTGAGCCAAGTTTACTTCCAGAAACGACAGTATGGAGATGTGATGTATGGCTGTGGCTCGGCTTTTTATGATACGATGAGTGCAGTGCACAGTACGCTCCTCATGTGTGGTGACCCAGATGTCTGGACCCATAGGCAGCTTTCTGTAAGATGGTTTCAAATCGAACACTAGGAAATGGAACAGAATCAGACCCAACACCATTTCTGTAGTCAAAGAATCAGTCAAGAAAGATCTAAATCACTAGAGGAGGAAATCATCTCTGCATGGAACAACATCAGTTCTGATACATTAAGAGATGTTCAGCGTTCTTTTATCCAGCGTGTACACAAGTGCTGCCAAGTCAAGTCAGGTTAAAATACACCGATTTGTCACCATTAACATTAAATCCACATAGATTTTGGGTTCCCTTGTGCCACCCGGGTGGCTCTGGCTGCATGGGACTTTTGGGGGGGTGGATGAATGGTGCTGTGATGTTTGGTGCAAGTGGATGCTTTGGGTTCTGGCGTCTGTGGATTGGACTCGTTTGCCTGGCGCATACAATGGGTTCCTCCATCGGACTGGGATCTGGGGGGTTTGGAGGCTGGGTTGCTGGCTTTTGGCCCTTTGCATTCTCGGCCCAGTGAGTGATGGGTTGGGTGTTGGGTGTGATGACCTTCTATCATGGCCAGATTTGACCTTTCTATGGGATCAGACTGGACTTTGATCCCCTTTGAGACTTTTGAGGTGTCCACGATCATGTTACGAGTTTACTGGTGTACGCTCCCCACCTGCCATGCAGAGGTTTGGTACCAAAACCCAGCCATCCTGAATGCTCGTCCCAATCCCGCATAGAACGGGAGGGGCGTGTCAGGAACGACATCCGGCATTAAACCTGTGGCGACCCATTGAAAGGGGCAGCCAAAAGAGGAAGAACAACAAATCTTTGAATATGTTGTAAGCTGTACAACAACAACAACAACAGCATCTTTGACAGATTAAAGTTAGTCCGGCTGTACTTTCAATGCTTGAAAGACTTACTGTACTGTATATCATGCACTAATAATCTAAGGGTAATAATGGACTTTAGGTTGTTTTAGATGTAAAACATCTTATTTAAAATAGAACATCGGTACGGTGCGGAGATGCTTTCTTTACTATTTACGGAAGGAATCTTCTTTAAAAAAAAAAAAACAGTACAGTAGAAGGAGTGTAGTTTCTCTAACATGTCAGGCTGTATTTATTAGTCTCACTACCTTGGTGAGGGAACAGCTGCTTTAACATAAGTGAGAACAGGAACTACGTTCTCTCACGTTAACTTCTAAAAGCACAGAATGGCATCAGCAGGCTGCAGCTGTTTGAGATGAATGAAGCGCTTCGGGACGCGTCATCATAACTAGATTTGGCCACATTGTGGATTATTTTCCTATAACAGCATGCCATGTTGTGATTTATTCCTTAATCTGTACAGTGGAGATAAGGATGAACATAGAACGTATAATAATCCTAGACATAAGTGGTGTAATTGTATGATATCCCACAGCAAAAAAGCAAGCTTTAGTTAGACGTCCCTCTGGACAATATCGACATTCTTTTCTTTTAAACTGGTTCGATTGTGCTCGAGGTGGGAATTCCACCTGTTTAAGGAAGTCTCTTCACTTCCTGCAGAGGGAGAGAGAGAGGGGATGGACCTCCCTGTGTGACAGAGCACTAAACACCCATATAGGGTGACCACAGAGCTCAGGGTTATCACACAGGCGCCGGGTTTAAACCCTCCTCCGCACTATTTTTAGGGACGGACAGAGACACAGGGGTGTAAAGACATCTGCTGTCCTTTACCTACTGAAAGGGGATCAGCTGCTGCCAGAAAAACAAGTGTGTGCATGTGTGTGTGTGTGTGTGTGGGGGGGGGGGGATTGGTGAGTGAGTAAGCACAGGGGAATGTTAGAGAGCAGACAAACTACTCAACTAAGTACGTATTATGTTTTATGAGCATGTGGGGAAATAAAATAAAGTTTTTTTTTTCTTCCCCCATGCAATTTCACTTCGACCGTCCTTGGTTCTGCTGTGACAATCTGTGACATCATCGTGACTAAAGATCACTGAGCCCAGAGAGGACACATCAGAGTGATAGACAAATACATCATTTATTCCAAAAAAATAAACAAACAAAAACAAAAAAGAACAAACAGAGTGGAGGACGGGCGCGTCAGGTCACATCTGCGACTGGACGAAGTGCTCGTAGTTTGCTCTCAGTAGGAACTCGAAGAAGGGTTTGGATTTCAGAGCGTCCAGCTCGTCCACCTGCAGCAGCTCCTTCACATTGGGGAGATAGTCCTTCAGATGGACACCTGGTTACACACACACACACACTTTAGAGACTAAAATAAAATGAAAGAAAAAAATGCAATGAAGTTAACAGACACGTGGATTCTACCTTCTTGAATGAGTTTCTGTAGAATTTTGACGAAGATGCTGTCTCGAGCCGCCTCCAGAGGATCGTCTGTGCCGTCTGACGCGGACCAGCTGGAGTTCAGACAGAAACACACAGCACAATTAATCAATTCACATGCACACACAGCTGAAAGAGAGTGAGAGAGAGAGACAGCGAGAGAAAGAGTGTGCAAGTCAAAGAGATTATTATTATTAATAATAATAATATTGTTTCTACCCTTTTTTCCCTCCTTATTTATCTATACATCTGTAACGTGGGCGTGTCTGTACATTGAAGATATTAGCAAAAACATTATTTGGGGAGAAACATCAAGATGGTTTCTGGAATTTTTGAGTCTGTTTGTTTGTGCACGCATGACGTAAAAACTACGGAATGAATTTTAATGCGGTTTTCACAGGTGTATTTGTCCGAGCTTGAGGTAACATACAGGTTGTGTTTCATCACAATCAGCCCACGTGAATCTGAAATTTAAATGGGAAAAGTAATCGACCTTAAAAAAAAATAATTCTCATAATTCAACAGATAGCGCTGTACGTTTCTGAGTGTGCAATTAAATTCCATGTGAATAAACTTGAGGGCACATCGAGTGTGTGTGTGTGTGTGTGTGTGTGTTTATACTATTCTTTTTCACTTTCCCTTTACTATTTGTAACTTTGGCAATGTAAATGTGCATATTTGTCATTCCAATAAAGCATCTTTGAAATCTTAAGTGAGAGAGACAGCGAGTGAGAGACACAGAGAGACACAGGTCTTACTTCTCGTTCCAGTCTTTCTTCAAAGCTTTGCTGAAAATTGCACACTTCAAAACCTTATTGTCCACTGCGTCGTCCTACAGACATGAAGAAGTACAGCTTATACCGGGTGACACACACACACACACACACACACACACACACACACACACACACACACACACACACACACACACACACACGAATCTGGTACCTTGTCGATGTACTCCAGCAGGTCGAGGGCTTTCTTGAAGTCGTACTCATTAGCACTGCGGTTTGTATCACATATATACAGCTACACACACAAAAAAACAAGTTTCAATATGCTGAGTAAGAACACTAAGATATTTGGAATAAACTGGATTGTGTGTGTGTGTGTGTGTGTGTGTGTTTACATCAATAAGGTTATGTGCACTCAGTAGAGGCATGGTGTCTGGGTTCAGCTGCTTGTCCTCCAGCAGCTGTTTGGGAAGAGTCTCCTGATGAAGGAGGAAGCGCTCCTGCTCCACAATGTCTACACACACACACACATCAGTGAAAAGATCACAAAGAAACCTTGTGGCCTTAAATCCAGATGGCATGTTACACTGTACACGAGGGTGCACAAACTTTTGCCTGATGTATGTGTGTGTGTGCGCGTGTGTGTGTGTGCGAGCGACTGACCGTTGACGTGTTTGCGCTGCAGGGGTTCGGGCATGTTCGAGGCCAGAGCTGTGAGTTTGCTCAGCGCTAGTAGAGTTTTCCTCTTGCTGAAGTAGCGCGTCTCTGTGTTAGCCTGACTGTGCAGGGTGTGGTGAGCCTGCAGCCGGAAAACACACACATTTCACGGTTTTAGCCCTCAATAAATAAATAAAAAAATCCCAATAAAAAAAAAAAAAGACACGCTCCTTTAATACACGATATGTGTGTGTGTGTGTGTGTGTGTGGGGGCGGGGTGTTCGAGTCAAACCGGGACTTTTGATCGTGCAGAATGACAGAGGACAGTTGTGAAAGTAAAAACTCCCTGTATAATCCCCTGCTACACTAATGCACGTCTCAGTCGCGCCTGGACACCGTTGGACTGCCTGTCCGATTCGCGTCTGAAACGCCGGCCTCCCAGGAACTCCTTTAACAACCCAAACAGCGAGATCAGGACCGTATGGGTGAACGTGGCGATAACTCCCCACAGCCGAGCTCCTGTAACGTGCAGGTGGTGTTGGTGAATGATCGTGTGTACAGTTCACACAGACGGATGCGTCTCTCGTCACAAGTTTCTAAGAGTCTCACCACCGTTCCCGGTTTGACCTGAACGCCTCTTGTAACAGGCTGGTTTCAAAGTTCCTGTTTGAAAAGCTGTGAGGCTTGAAAATCAGGCCCTTTAAAAAGTTACCCAATACTGATGCTTTGAGCTCCGCCCACTTCATGACATACATGCCCGTAAGGCGTTTCCTAATATACTGTACACTTCTATTGAACCTCACTATGATATGATGCATCAGATATACAGACGTATAAATATAAAGGATTTCATTTTCTTTATGAACCTTATAAACAAAAAAAATACCTAAATAAACTAAACTATTTATTGATTTTTTTGTGTGCAATCCTGTCTCTGTTGAAACAATATTAATGAGGAAGTTTTAACAAAAAACATGTTAATAATTGTTGTAATTAGGTCATAACATTTTCTGAAAACATCATAAAATGCGCAGTTTTAACATAAACATCTTTTAAATTCAAATAAATTAAATACGTTCCTATGAAAAAAAAAACTGCTCTGTAGATGTATGCTCTGCTAAGAGTGCTTTCAAGTTGCAATCTCAAGTTTATTTCATCATCATCGTAATCAAATGAAATCTCACGCCTGGTAGGATAAAACGTATATAAAACTTGAGCCGTTTCTATGGAAACCGTTGCTGAAGTATAATGGTGAAGGAGTGTGATACTGTGACTCTCAGGCGGCACTACTGCGGTTACAGAATATTAACTGACGCCTTCAGACCAAACAGGCGTGTGTGTGTGCGAGTGTGTGTGTCGTACACTCTGGAAGTCCTGGACGTGGATGTGGTGCAGCCAGCTCAGGTGTTCGTGGGCCTGCAGGAAGCTGGCGAGCTGCTGATGCTGCGCGATGGGCTGAGACAGCAGCTTCCCTCGCTTCCCCTTCTCCATGTACCAGCGGAACAGGAAGTCTGCAAAGTTCTACAGGAGACACACAAACGCAACAATACTGCACATGAACTGGACTCTAGAACCCGGTTATGATCAGGTCTTCATAAATACTGAGGAGATAAACGGGATGTGTTGTATGTGATACAGGGAGTTGAGGGAGATGCTGATGTGATGGAAGGTGAGACACGGAGAGGGTGTGTGTGTGTGTGTGTGTTTGTGTAGGGGGTGGGGGGCTACATCAGTGTTACCTGGTCAGCGAATTTGGTCATGTAGTGCTGCAGGCGAGTCTGATTGTCCGTCTGCTCGCACATCTGCACCAGGATGTCGAAATCGCAGTACTTTTCAGCCAGAGCTGCCACCCACTGATATTGACCCAGCTCCACTAAATCACACACACACACACACACACACACACACAGTAAAACAGAAATGACAGATCAGACACATGTGGAGTGTTCAGCTTCATCGCGGCAGAATGGTTTTGAGTTTCTCTGCGAGTTTTTGTGAGTCGCTGAAAACAGACCTGTTGGCTGTAAAACACCTCTTTTTGCTGTGTAAGAGTGTGTGCCATATGCGCCATATCTCCTGCGTATGACACGAAAGTGTGACTTTTAATTTAGATCCTCTGTTTGGCCAATGTGAATTTATGCTTACTGTTATATCGCCACATGTTGGATCATCGGCATGGTTTTGCAAAAAAAAATAAAAAATTAACCAAAAGGAACAAATCGGTGCTTCTGAAAAGTTTGTAAAACATTGAAGTGCTTTTGTCTCAATAGCTAAATCATGACTCCTGTACAGGAGGTGAATTTTTATAACTCATCAGTTAAAATTATATATTATTATACAATATATAAGGTATGTGTAATTAGGGGTGTGGTTGACTTGGGTGACAGCTGCATTGCATGATTAGGCCTAAAATGTATATTTCGTATCGACAGTTGTAATAGAATGTCATCGTCCCCCACGAGACGAATTCTGTACCAGGGTAAGAAAAGAAATAAAGATGTGCTTTAAACATCTTTAAAGTTTTAAAGATTCGAGGACTCACGTAGCGGTGAGAGCAGTTCGGAGCGGCGCTGCGTGTACTCCATCTCCAGGGCGTCGTAGCGGTCCTGTCGCCCGGGCCGATGCAGGGAGTTGAGCTGGGCCACGTAGCCGCCGAGCAGCGAGTCCAGGAGCGCCACCAGCTGCTCGCTGAGAGCGTTACGGAGCCCTGAGTCGGCGTGAGGATACATGCTGCGCAGGATCACGTCGTGCTGTCGGGAGATGACCGTACGGACTCCGCCCACTCCGCCCGACGCTGCGGCACAGACAAGAGAGAGAGAGAGAAGGAGAGAGAGAGACAGAGAGAGAGAGAGAGACACGTTACTTCATTTACATCTCCTACTAATCCACACATGTCAGTAAGCTACCAAAGCGCACTGGTTGCTATGGTTACGTCACATCTTTCATTTTTTAACTATTTCCACACGCATTAGAAACAATTACTTTGAACTAAATATAAATAAATAGAGTTAAAGTCGGATTGTATGCGTGTGTGTGTGTGTGTGTGTGTGTGTGTGTGTGTGTGTACCTGTCCAGGGGATGTACTCAGGCTCCGCATCTGTGCCTTCTGCTGCTCTGTAGAGCGACGCTTTAGTCTCTCTGTACTGCACTGCTGCTTGGAGCATGTCCTGAAACACACACACACACACACACACACACACACAAACACACACAAACACACACAGTCAAAATCTCCACATAATAAAGTAAACATATTAATAAGATCTAAGTGCCAAGAACTGAAGTTTGTATTTCAATGCGATTTGTGAATGAAAAAAAAAAAATTCTACATTAGACAATAGAAAAAAAGGGCTTTTTCTTATAATTAAAACCAAAACATTTTTATATACATTATTTATAATATATATATTTATTAAAACAAAAAAAGATGTCAATCTTCACACTTCGTCCTGCTCGACACAAAGTGTGAGACACTGTGTGAAACGAGAACGAACATGAGGAGCAGAAAGCATGTGCGCGTGTGTGTGCGCGCGTGTAGCAAATTACGATTCGCGATCTCTTGTGACTCATCGCGAAGGGGGCGTGTCCGAATGAAACCTCGCTTTGAGGCGCGTGGCGGGTTCCTGAGAATCACGTGACCAACGAGAACCGAGCCCTTGTTTCGATTTCCGGAATCACGTGACTGATCCAGGAACTTTATATTTTGATGAACTTGTATATTTTATATACAATGAACTTTATATTTAGTTCTTACTTAAATATATACGAAAAAAATACACACAAAATCGTTTGGTTTATATTAACGACCTCTCTTAAACTCCAGTGTTATTGTATCTAGTTTTTTCCCCTCCTCTATTGATTTTCTTGATTTGTGTATTGAATCCTTAACACTGACTGGCAGATTTATATAATCTGTTCAAATATTCCAATCCGTGGCTTGTAACGTGTATTCATGCTCATGTTTATAATAACAAAAAAAGAAGGAAAGAAAGAAAAGGACTTTGCTATTCAGAGATGGTGATTGTGTAAAAAAACATTTCCTTGAACAGTGGATGTTCAAACCACACACACACACACACACACACACACACACACACACACACACACACACACACACACACACACACACGACTGTGAACAATGAGGAACGCAACATTACATTACTTACAGCTGCATGGCCGTATTAATTGATTAATTGTGCTGCTACTGATGTTACGATCTAGTTGCTACACAAAACGTGTCCACTAGGTGGCAGTGCAACGAGCCCTTCATAACATGGAACTTAAGTTGAAACTATTGGCTGGAAAGTCTAGACGGCTAAATGAGGCTACATCTGGCCATCACTTGCGCTAGCGTTCGCACTGGACTCCACGTCCCGACGACCCCGTCTCACCTTGACAATGACGTTGACATTGAGCACGACTTCGGCCCACTTCACCGAGGTCACGGCGTTCTCCTTTAGACTCCTCTCCTCCTCGTCCAGCAGAGACTCGAAGATCGACGAGATCTGAGACACCTACACACACACACACACACACACACACACACACACACACACAAAGGAACAAATTAAAAAAAAAAATACTTCAATACTATTATCCTAATCTATGCTACACAGGAGCAAAAGTTTGCACCCCCCATTCAGTGTTTTTTTTGGGGGGGAACAATAAATAATTATTTTTTTTACCCCAAGAATAGAAATGAATAAAAACATTTTCAATATAAGGCAGAACACCCCCCCACTTTTTCCCCCCAACAGGTGCGGATCTTTAATCTTCACGTGACGTCGTTACCTCTCTGAAGAAGACGTCAGCGGGCGTGAGGCTGGAGGGCACCCTCGCGCCGTTTCTCCTCAGCGTGGCGGCGATGGCGGCGTTCACCAGCTCTGGCTGCTTGCTGTGGTGGTTCTTCAGCGCAATGGCCGCCGATAACTTCTCCGCATGCTCGCATAGCAACAGCCGAGTTGCCATGGGAGACGAGCGCACCGTCGTCGAGGAGAGCCGGTCCAGGAGCCCGGTCTGAAAGAACACAACAGAAGTTTGTCTACAAACGTGTTTTATTTGGTATCTCCAGTTAAGACCAGAACGCCGAGGAGTCACCTGCAGCAGGAAGTCCATGAAGCAGTGGTGAGCTTTCATTTTGTCCTCCAGCTGGTGCAGCAGGATCAGCGACGTCAGAGGGAAGCCGGCGTTCTCTGGAAGGCGGGGTTTGACAGATATATACACGTGAGCGTAATCGTGACGTTTAACCAGAAAATACATACATGCAGAGAAAACAACCCGGCCTAGAGGAGGAGGAGTCTCGCAACATCTCAGGTTCTTGTCCCTCACCATCAGGCACGGACTCGGCCCAGCGAGGATCCGACGCGGGGTAATCATCCACCAGGTCCAGGTCAATCTGAGTCACCAGCGCGTCTAGCTCTGCTCCTGCCCCGCCCTCTCCGTCATCGGGGAAGAGCTCGTCCATCATCTTCTGGGCTTCCATTACACGATTGCTGCGGGCAAACAATACATACAAAGTGTTGAAGAGCTGGAATCTAGAGCTGACGTCACATGGCTGTGTGTGTGCGCGCGTGTGTATATATAAAGTGAGAACTGCTCACCGGCAGAACTCCAGGAAGGCTTGTTTCAGCAGCTTTGTTTTGTCCTCTTGTGCTACCGTGTCCATTTTAGGCGGCGTCTCCAGTAACGTCCCCTACAGCAAGAAAAAATAAGAAGCACATTTGCATTATTTATAACAGCTCCGGTCTGATCCCGCCCCCGAAGCCTGGCGCCGTCCTCCGTCCCCAAAGCCAGACGTGGTCCTCCAATTGTCTTCTGATTAATTCTACTTAATTTCTGGTCTGGTTCTCATAATTCAGCTGAAACACGGATCTAATCCTCAAGATCTAACCAGAACTCCAGCGTGAGCCGCGTTCTCACACTCGGGTCTAATCCTGTTCCTTTAAATCATAGCTCTAGTCTGAACCTCTTCCTCACATTTAAGGAGGAAATCAATTATGATGCTCATTTTTTTTTTCAGTTAAGCTTTGATCCTCTAGACTCTAGCTTAGTATTTGAAAACTGATCCTCAGTCAGATCCTAAGTCCATCCCTAATGCACAGATTCTAACTCGGATCCTTACTCTCACTCTCAGGTTCACATTCAGTATAAATATCCTTGTGTGAATCTTTTTCAGTCAGAGTACTGCTGATCCTCACCTCGGGTCCAGGTCCGGCCAGTGAGGTGCACAGGGAGTCCTCCATGGTCTCCGGCAGGATGGAGGCGCTCTCTCTGGGTACCACGGCGACCAGGCCGTTCATCTGGGAGAAGAAAACGGGCAGGTTGGCGCAAACGCCGCCACCTCGGATACGGTCACCTAAAAGGGGCAAAACGAACCAAAACGTGGTGAGGATAACCGAGTGAAAGAGAGTGAGAGAGGAGTACAGTCTCTGTGGTGATCATACCAGAGGCATTGAAGGCGAGTTTCTCTTCTGGGAGGCCGCTGCGCACGGTCCCGGTGGTGCATGTATACACCAGCTCCTCGTTATAGAGATACGCTGCAGGACTTTTCACCTGAGGCAACACCAACCGCATCTTATGGAGCTCCCCCTCGCTCTGACCAGAGACAGAGAGACAGAAAGTGAGAGAGATTTATTTAAGCGGGAAACGAAGGAAGGCGTTCATCTGCTTTGTCATATTTTCTTTGTCTTATTATCAGGGTCTCAGTCTGAATTCCAGTCTTGGACTGGACATGCTAACGCTAATAACTTGCACAGGCTTTTCAGATACCACTCGAGCTTCATGCTAATTACATCAACACCCCATATGTGCAAGGAACAGTTTAAGAAGTTCATCACCAGAGTTTACCTGAAACGGCGGGTTGTACCTAGTGACCTCTACAGAGAGTTCGTCTGACGTGGGTAGCGTGGTGTCCGGGAGCGTGACCAGGCAGAAATACGCCAGACACGGAGTATCGGCAGGATGCCACGCTGCAGCCAACACCACCAGGCCGGCGCTGAGGACGGACACACGGCACGGAAGAAACGTTAAATAAAGGCAGCTCAACAACACCTCAGACAGACAGAGTACACGCTTAAAAAGAAAAAACGGTCCACTTGGAACTAGTCAGGAGTTACTCAGTGGTTAAGGCATTGGATGACGGTTCAGAATGGGTTTTTTTCCTTAACAAATATCAGGTATATAAAAACATCATTTCTTTGACTTTGGTCATTTTCTTATGTAACTGTCTCCGCTGCCCAAGCAAACCAGCACGAGAATCGAGGATGCAAGACTCTTCTGCAAGTCGCACAAGATAAGAGCATCTTTTACTGCACGAATAAATGCTGTAGCGCATGAACGCAAAAGCTCAGTAAACAGTAATTTACTGAAATGACAAGGTCAGTATTTGGTGTGAGAACGCTTTGAAGATCCTTCATTCACAGATACAATCAGTGTTTTAAAAAAAGAGACAGTTAGCTTACTGTCTTTCTCTAAGTTTTACTCAGCGTCCTGCAACACCACACACAGTTCCTCAGAGGACTTTGTCATTTCTGCTTCTTTTTGCCGCCCAAAAGCCGACAACTACCATTTTTCTCCAGTTTTTTTTTCTTTTTTGAGTTAAAAAAATTGTCTACATGATACAGTATGCTGCTTTCTTTTCTGGTACAATTTTTTTGTGGTGGAATACTGATGTATTAGAAATGCTTTGCTACTGAATCAATAATAAAGTCCTAAAATAATAATTTGAAAAATCTACAATAAAGTTTATACTAAAAACACACAATAAAAACGTTTTGAACCATACTCACATAAACGTGCACTAATCCACGCAAATTATCATCTGAAGTCGACGGAGGTGAGGCTTGCTTTGGCAAGCCGTCTTGTGCGTAAATATGTGCACCCTCAGGAGCACATTTTGTCTGAATCTGAACGATTTCTTGTCTAAACACTTCAGAATAGACGCGTCAGTCAGTGTATTCTGTATTGCTCATTGTATAGTGGACTGCATAGCTTTCTGTTTAAGCATATTGATGACCCTGACCCTTTCACTCTGTCTGTCTGGGTTTCTTTTTGGTGCCAATCATCTTGTCTGACAGTAAACATAGTGAAGCGAGTGCCTTTATTAACCACCAGGTGTGTGTCTGAACTGAGAGACAGCAGGTGAGGTGTTAGCGAGTTACGTACTGACTGAGCTTCATGTCCAGATATGCGACGTTTACTCCCTGCTTCATCTCAGCGTAGTTACTCTCCGAACCCTGAAACACACACACATACACACACACACACATACACACACACACATACACACACACACATACACACACACACACACACACATACACACACACATACACACACATACACACACATACACACACATACACATACACACACACACACACACATACACACACATACACACACATACACACATACACACACACACACACATACACACACACACACACACACACACACACACACATACATACACACACACATACATACACACACACATACATACACACACACATACACACACACACACACACATACATACACACACACATACATACACACACACACACACACACACACACACACACACACACACACACATACACACACATACACACACACACACATACACACACACACACACACACACACACATACACACACATACACACACACACACACACACACACACACACACACACACACACACATACACACACACATACACACCAACAGCTTTATAATATGTACTGTAGTGCGCGTCATGACCCGTGTTCGGCAAAGTACAAAATCCTGCACTTGAGTAAAAGTAAAAGTCCTCCGTTTATTTGTGTATACTTGAGTAAAAGTACATAAGTACTCGGCTTAAAGTATCAGAAGTACTTAAAGGGCTTTCATATTAAACACCTGGTACATTATTAGGTGTGTTTCAATAGATGAGGTAAATCATGCAATTACGCAGAATCATCAGCAGGTGGCGACATTCCGGCAACACTATGCTGAAATGCAGTTAAATAAATGTACAGATATTTGTGAACTTTTGACCGGAGTAAAAGTAAAACACATCATCTAAGAGTTTCTATATTTTCTATATTTGTACATCCAAATCTTCTATATTTTGTACAGCTAGGTTTAAAAAATATAGATTTTTTTCATAGCTAAAGTTTTTCTATATTTCATTATTATTTTATTCCATAATTTATTTCTGATTGATAATCTTGTTCCGTTAAGGTCACGGGCGTTGTATAAGCATTTCACTGTATAGTGTACTGTGTATGACCATGAGTTTAATAAAACTCCAAGCAAAGCAAAAAAATATGTTCGTATTTTTAAATACACTAACAAAGTACAAGTACTAAGCCCCGCCCACCTCCGATCGTGACATACAGCGCCGCTGACACACAGAGAATATGTAAATAAAAATAAATTCGATTTTATGTCCAGTCAGGATCACTATTTAAAACAAAGGTGCATAAAGTCTACCACATTAAGCCTGATATCTCAGTTATCGGTGTGAGAGTTTGGAATAAAACATAAAATATTGTGTTTTAATACATTCATTCTACTTCAGCAGATTTTTAAATCTTATCATCATTATCCTGGAGCCATCAAGGTGCCAATTTTTTTTTTACAAATACACAAGACCAGATGAGGCGTCTCACCCAGATGGCGTCGGCGATGCTGTCGGAGAGGACGGGGCAGGCGTTCCAGCTCAGGACCTGAACCTCCATGGTGTCCCCGATCTCCCATTTGTTCAGGCCACACGAGGTGAGCGTGTAGAGACACCCTGAGTGTGGCACCCACAACACACTGTGGACCTGGAACACACGCGATATGATGGATCACTATGGCAACAGGATCTGATCACATGACAGCTTATTATTATTATTATTAGTCTTACGGTGGTGTCGGCTGGCGGGCTGCGGAGACCGAAGAGACTGGAGACGCGGCGTCCGATGCCAGAGAGCACGCCGTGTCCCTGCTGCACTGCCCGCTGGTAGAGCCTCCCGGACGCATCCGCTCCCACACGCACCAACTGTCCACGGTACGAGGACAAGATGAAGCTGGCTCCCTGAGGACGGAGGACAAGGAAGGTTGAGGTTAGAGTTCAGTCACCGCAGCCCAGACTTTAGAGCAGTGTTCTCAGTAACACGAAGGCGCGGTTTCCCTAAAGTGTGGGCAACAGAAGTCCTGCAGAGTACACCGCTCTGTGAGACTCCATTTATAACATCCAAATGAAATTAGATTAAAGAAAACTGAGTTTTTTTTTAAATGCCCATAAAATATCTCTGATTTAGTTTTTACATTGAGGTCTGTGAGGACTGACTCACCCTGACCGCTGTGACGTAGTTACACAGGTGTCCTCCCAGGTCAGCCTGCGTCTCCGTGTACATCCCCTCGTGGGCCAGACTGGGCCAGAACCGGGCCAAACCATCTGGAGACACGGCCAGAACACACACCGACTGGAACAGAGAAACGAGAGAGAGAGAGGGAGGATGAATAAACCCAAACAGAATAAGACATGTTTAACAGCCAGCATACAGACAAGGATAAAAAATTTAAAAAAGACAAGGATTTATCTTTTTGTTTGATTAATGTTTAGGGACAGTGGTGAGAAACAGTTACGGCTGTAAGTTACTGGGTTTCTGATCGGAGGGTCGGGGGCTTGAGCTGTGCTGTAAGGTACGTGGTGAGTACTGAATAACTGAATCTCAATCATAAAATCAGGAAATGAGAGAGAGAGAGAGAGAGACAGATGTTACCTGCACCGACGCTGACTCTAATGAAGAGGACGAGCTGATGGAGATGAGATCAGCGCTGTAGGCGTACTCACTGGGGGACAACTGGAGGTCCTTACACACAGACAGCTACACACACAGGGAGGAAAGTCTGCTTCAGGTTTATTTAGAGATCAAAATAAAAAGATAAAAAATCTTTTCATGTAACTGAATAAAAGGTTCCAAATTATTTATTACTACTATGTTTACTCAGATATATGTTTACCATAAAGCCCCGCCCACCAGGCATCTTGACGTACCTTCGCTACTGCTGTCTGACAGATCTTCCAAATGATCAGTCGCTCCCCACACACCATCCACGCCCAGCCTGGATCCTCCACCCTCACTGAGATCTGGTCATCCACTACAGAGCCAACAAACACACACACACACACACACACACACACACACACACTCTCTCTTAGGTTATGACATCATTAGAAGACTATCAAAGACCTGGCAGCCCAGCCGAGCTGTCGTACCTTGTGCCATGGTCAGAGCCTCCATCACTTTGACAGGCAGAGACGACCCGAAGGTCTGCACGTCGAAATGGTCTGAGTCCACCGTGGTACAGCTCTGTACCCGCGTGGGAGTCGCACGGCTGCAGGACACGTCGCCAGGACGGCCGGTTGAGAAAGGAGAGAGGGGGAGAGTGTGTGAGAGAGAGAGGAGGAAACAGAACAGACAGGAAGCTTTAGACAAAGATTTACAGTCAGGTTTGTAATTATAACTCAGCATTAATGAGAGAATGGTGCTCTCCAGCTCCCCCTAGTGACCATGTACAGTTTAACCGGAATAGAGAACGATTGAGAAATAAACACAGTATTTTTACAGGCTCGGTGTGTTTAGTCAGGTCATGTCCTGCCCCTCTGTGTGTGTGTGTGTGTGTGTGACGGTTACCTGGGAGTGAGAGAGGCTCCTCTGCGCGGGGAGAACAGCAGCCCGGACCCCGGCGTGTTGACACTCTTCCTGCCGCCGCTCCTCGCCGTGTGCCGGCGTCCCGAGGCTGCGGCTCCGCGGGGAGTGAACATCCTGAGCCTCTCACTGATCCCTGAACTCTGAGTCTGACCACGAAACTCCGCTCAATGCCGATAATCAACAACCGAGTTACTATACTTCATGCAGCGCGCGCGTAAACTGGAAAAACGCGCACACGATTTGCGTCACTCTGGAGAGGACGGTGTCGCAGGAAATATACGTCACTCGCCGGCGAAGCGGAAATGGAAGCAGAGGATAATGAATAACAACAACAACAAGCAAAGGATAGTATTTAGTTAATTAAAAAAATATTTTTTCCTTATTTATTTGTTTATTTATTTGTTTGTTTGCTCTGTCTATTGTTATTATATATTTACACATTCTTTAATTTTGCCTATGCTGTATATCTTCTATTTATTTTTTTTATGTTAACTGTAGACAGTTAATTGTATAATTCCATTTTTACACATGAATCTTAATAATAAAAAAATCAGAGATTAATAAAGTAAGAGTAAATAAATAAATGCATGGAACAATGATTTGTTTGTTTGTTTGTTTGTTTGTTTCTTTCTTTTTTCCTTCTGGCTTTCTTTCCTTATTTATTTCTGGCTTACATTCTTTCTTTTTTAAATAAGTTTGTTTTCTTATTCATTTCTGTTTTTGTTTGTTTTTTATTTATTTTATATTTTCTTTCTTTCTTTTCTTTGTTTCTTTCTTTCATTGATATTTTTTTCTTCCTTCCTTCCTTCCTTCCTTCCTTCCTTCCTTTCTTCCTTTCTTTCTTTCAACCTCACAGAATCCTTACCTATCTATGTAATTAAGATAAGATTAGATATTTATTAATCCCAAAGGACATTGCAGATCTGCAGCAGCAGTAACAGACAGTAGACAGTAAACAGTAGTAAAGATAAACAGACACAAGTATTTTAAAAAAAAGTGCAAAGGGAGACAAGAAATTAACCAGATATACAGAAAAACTATATGTTCACTATACACATGTAAGAAAATTAACCATTGTGCATAACTGTGTAAGGAGGTAGTGTATCTTGAGACACATTTTGTGCAATAAACCTGCAGTCTCTTCATCAGTGTGAGCTGGTGGACAAAACTCAGGCCCAGCAGGGAATCATTAAAGAGCCTAATGGCTGTAGGTATAAACGACCTTCCTAACTCTCCTTAGAGCAGTACCTTTAGGTATTTTTGTATTTCTTCAGCAGGTGTAATTAGACGTCTCATGAAAGAAGCATTCAGAAATATTTTTGGTGTTATTTGTGGTTATAATCCACTTCCAGCACATACAGTCTCTTTAGATTCGTGGGTTTTCTCAGGGTACTCTGGTTTCCTCCTAGGGTCCAAAGATGTGCGGAGTACGCTAAGCGCCTGTAGTAAGATTCATTTATTTGTCACATGTATCTTACAGCACGGTGAAATTATATATATTTTTTCCTGCATATACCAGTTAGGAATCTGCGATCAGAGTACAAGGTCAGTCAGGATACAGCGCCCCCTGGAGCAGATAGGACTCAGGGTCTTTCTCAAGGCCTCAATAGTGGCAACTTGGCAGTCCAAGTACAAATTTCCCCTCACTGTATTGTACTATATATGCAGAATCGATGCATTTATTTTTTTAAATAAGTAGTTAGTTTTACTGTATTACTGTAGATATAGATGCTCATACTTGTTCCCTTTATTGCAATCTGTTTTGCAGTCTCTCCATTGTGCTTTTGTTTCATTACAGTAGTTTCCTGGGTGTTCCCGTACCTGTGTGTGTGTGTGTGTGTGTGTGTGTGTGTGCGTGTGTGTGTGTGTGTGTGTGTGTGTGTGTGTGTGTGTTGAGGAACCTGTAGACCACACCCTGGGTATTTACCTAGATGATTTTCTATGGCAAATATAAATTTCAGAAGTAAAACATGATTATTTTCTCCATGACACCATCTCCAAAAGAGAGTGTGTGTGTGTGTGTGTGTGTGTGTGTTTAGTGCTCTAACTGTCTTGTTTTATATAAAACACTGATCTACAGAGATAAATATATGAAGTTTAACTTGTAATCTTATATTTTTATCCACTAGCTAAACGAAATACAGCCTGTGTACAGCAGTGCACTGCACGAAACGAAGCCCTTGTCAGAGCGGCTTCCTCCTGCCCGGCAGGTGGCGGTACTGAGTGACAGATGTGTGTGTGAGTGAGTTAGTGTGTTTTGGTTTAGAAGCGGTGCTTTAACACAGTCAGTAAACAGAGGCAGTGTTTACAGAGGATGGTGGAACGCTGCAGTCGTACACGCACTACTATATGTTTATCTCATTTATTATTCCCCCCAGCCTTTATTTGAGGATATTCCGGTCCTGTCGGTGTTTACCGGGACATTTTTAACGTTACCGGGACGTTTAGCGAGTGTTAGTTTGCGGTTTCCGGGTGTTTGATGAAGAGGAGGACGGAGGTCATGATCTGAGGATCCGAAGCGGAAGGAGAGGAGGAACACCGGGGATGCGAACATGGCATCGGTGCGCGTGGCGGTGCGCGTGCGGCCCATGAACCAACGGTGAGAGCGCGCGACACGCAGACCCTTTCATTTCGAACGTGTAGTGCTGTACTCCCCTCCCCGTGTTGTACCCGTTTTCTCCTCTGTAGCCTCCTGTGCTGCACCCGTTTTACGCCGTGTAGACCCCTGAACCCCTGTCCCCCTGTGCTGTATCCGTTTTACCCCCTGTACCACATTGTTTTATCCCATGTACGCCCTATACTGTAACCGTTTTACCCCCTGTCCCCCTGTGCTGTATCCGTTTTACCCCCTGTCCCCCTGTGCTGTATCCGTTTTACCCCCTGTCCCCCTGTGCTGTATCCGTTTTACCCCCTGTCCCCCTGTGCTGTATCCGTTTTACCCCCTGTCCCCCTGTCCTGTATCCGTTTTACCCCCTGTCCCCCTGTCCTGTATCCGTTTTACCCCCTGTCCCCCTGTCCTGTATCCGTTTTACCCCCTGTCCCCCTGTGCTGTATCCGTGTTACCCCCTGTCCCCGTGTGCTGTATCCGTGTTACCCCCTGTCCCCCTGTGCTGTATCCGTTTTACCCCCTGTACCCCTATACTGTATCCGTGTTACCCCCTGTCCCTCTGTGCTGTATCCGTGTTACCCCCTGTACCCCTATACTGTATCCGTGTTACCCTCTGTAACCTCTGTTCTGTAGCCCCTTTTGCTGTACCCATAGTGTCTTGTGTACCCCGCAGTGCTGTACCCACTGACCTCCTTTCTATACATTTGGATCAATTGATTTCTTTAAAGCTATGAGTTTTTACTCGGACACACCGTTTCCTGTAAAGTGCCGTGTTGTGTTCATGAAGCCACAGCAGTGAGAAATGCGGTTGTGTGATGAGCTCCTCGTGACTCATCTGATCGAAACCTCTTGTTTGGTCTCCTCCGCAGGGAGAAGGAGCTCTCTGCCCAGTCCATCATCCAGATGGAAGGAAACAAGACGACTATCACCAACTTAAAAGTAAGAAGGACAGAGACGCCGTAACTCTGACATGCTGTTCAAAGATTAAATGATAAAAGAGATGAAATAGAACAGTGCCAGCACCTTTATGAGTCATCGTTACAATAAACAAAGCATGACTTAAAAGTAAGTTGTCCTAAAAGTTGTCTTTGTCATGTACTTTAGGTCCCTGATGGCGTGACGGGCGACTCGGTGAGGGAAAGAACTAAAACGTTCACGTATGACTTCTCTTATGACTCGGACGACCGCACGAGCACCAGATTTGTCTCACAGGAGAAGGTGATTTAATATATAATCATATTCATAAACTGTCGTGTTCTTAAAGTGAGACACTGATTCATACTTGTGTGAAATATGATGGTGTAGTAACATTGTCCCAGATAGCAAGGTGTCCCGAGATAGCATGGGGTGTCCAGAGAGAGTGAGCTAGCATGGGATGTCCTGAGATAGTGGAGATAGAGTGAGATAGCATGGGGTGTCCCGAGATAGTGTGAGATAGCATGGGGTGTCTCGAGATAGCGTGAGATATATAGATGCACAGACATAGCATAAGGCGTCCCGAGATAGTATGAGGTAGGTGTCTTGAGATATCCATAGATATCATTAGATGTCCCAGAATATCATGAGATATAATGAGGTGAGCCGATATATCATGAGATAGAATGAGAGATTCAGAGACAGTATGAGTATGCATGGGATGACCCAAAATAGCATTAGATAACCCAAGATAGTATGAGGTGATATCATGAAGTGTCCTGAGAGGTGTTATGAGCTACCCTTGTTACTAGTGATATTTTAAGATATATTATGAGATACTTTGAGCTATCCTAAGATACAATCCTAAAATATCTTGAAATATCCTGTGGTATCCAATGTTATTCTGAGTTCTGTCATGAGATATTTTGGCAGGAGATGATTTTGCGCTTTACACCAGAGAATATGAGGATTAAAATTCTGGCGGTTTTATATTCATGATTGTGTTGTGACCTCTTAATAAACTGGACATTCCTGTTTTGCAAAGTAATGTGATCTGCAGAGTTATACATCATAATAATCTCTTGTGATCTTGTGTACCTCAGCCCACAAGAACTGCTGAGAATGTTTCAAATGGAACAATTAAAATGTATCAGTGTTGTGACTGCAGCAAATGCCACACCATCAGAACTATATGAACATAATATTTTAGAAAAGATGGAGCCTTTTAAAGCTTAAGACCTTAAAATGTTGGCTAAAACTGAGATCAGAGATGGCGTATTTGCTATGGTTTTACAAGACTTATTAGGTCTGTTCTGGGAATGTTTGTTCTTAGACTCTTAAATCGGCTTATTGTTTGGTCTCGTAGCTTTGGATCGTGACTGTGGCGCCATTTCAGAACGAATGTAGGTCAGAGTATCTCCTGTGGGGTCACCAAACTGTGTGTTTCAGGGTTTTCCTGCTTTAATGGAAAGCATAAGCGATTATATAGACGAGAATTTGGTGTCTGGGAACTGGGAAAACCTTGAAGTATAGAGAAACTGTGTATGAGCTTAATTCTGTCCCTAATCTTCTACGTAGTCTGGTTAATTCAGGTCTTCAGAAACATAAGAACACGGTACGTGTTAGATTGCTAACCTTTGATAGACTTTACCTTCAGTCCAACATTTCTGCCAATCCTAGCCATGCTTCCTCTTGACTGAATTTGTGCATGTTTGGATTATCATCTCCCTCCAGAGCAGCATTATTTTCAGATACAGTGAACAGGCAGGTGTAGCAAGAGATACGAGAGGTATGAATGTCCTGTAACAAAGTGCATAAAAAAAAAAAGGAAAACCAAAATCATGGCATGAAAAGGTGAACCAAAGACTGGTGATCTCATATTTCTTGAAAAGATCTCTCTTGTCTTTTGTTTAGTTTAAATCATTTTTCATGTAGTTTTAGTGAAAAATCTGCCATCTGTATTATTGATTTTTTTTTCTCCCATAATAAGTGTCTGTAAGCATCTCCTAGACTCCAATTTCATCACTTCCTGTTTTATTTATAATCTCCTCCTGTATGTAGACGGTGGTGAGATCTTGAAGTGAACAGATCTTTCTTTGCAAAGTAGGGGTTGGATTATGGGAAAAAACTACAGCGGGCCTTAAACTGAACCTTGTGGAACACCATAGTGTGTTGTTGTTTTAAAATTCAGCTTTTTTATATTTAGGTCTTTAAGGACCTGGGTTCAGATGTGCTTAAGGCAGCGTTTGAGGGCTATAATGCCTGCATCTTTGCTTACGGACAGACAGGCTCAGGGAAGTCCTACACCATGATGGGCAACCAGGTAAGAGAAGTAACCGGTTCCTCTTTTTACAAACCATTATACAGACAATAGCTGTATAAATGTCTTGTTTATGTCTTTACTTCTGTAAAATCACAGCTGAAAATAATAAACTAGCATAAACTATTTCTGTTATCACATAACATAACTTAAAAATTTTTTTAAATGTAAAATGGCCTAGATACAGAAAAATGCATTAATAGTGGTTTGCTTAATTTGCTTAATAAAAGCAAGTGGTAGTCAAAAAGGTTTGGAATCATCAGGGGCAACACAATATGATATTAACATGATACCTAGGTGTCGATTCGATTTGTATTGCAATTCTGTATCACAATTTTATAAATATTTTATAAACTAAGGAAATAATTTGCTCCTAAAACAACGGATACTGTGCTGCTTTCTGATGTGTGAATAGTTTAGAGTGCACCATCTGTAGGATTACAGAGGAACGGTACCATTTCACCACCTCAACGCAAATGTTTATTAAGTAAAAAAAGAAATCTATTTTGCAGTTTGGTGATGTATGAATTGCCCCACAAAAGAATTGCAATATGTGACTGGGTCAATGTTTTTGGCATCTGATGTTTAGCAAGCAGATACTAAGCAGATATCTTTGAGGTGAAGCAGTACTTATTATAATTTTTTTGATCAAAAATTTCCCTAAACATCTGGTCCTTTCTGTTTTGCGCTGCAGGGAGATGTGGGGCTGATCCCAAGGATCTGCGAGGGCTTATTCACCAGGATAACCGGCATGACCAGACGTGATGAAGCCTCCTTCCGTACAGAAGTCAGGTGGGTGACGTGAATGTCAGAGGTCAGCGTGTAAAAGTCAGAAGTCATCCTTTTTTACATAATGGATGGATTTGGGCTTGTATTTTCTCTCTGTGTTTGGTGGGATTCCTTGGGTACTCCAGTTTCATTCCACAGTACAAAGACATGCAAGTTAGGTTAATTGGCGCTGCCAAATTGGATAAGTGTGGATAAGTGTATATGTATATGTGTTTGAAGGCTCCTGAGATCCAGGCCCTAGGTCTCCTACGACCTTGTACAGGATAAGCAGTTAATTTCATTAGTTTTAAATCATCATTAAAGGAAACTTTTCTTTGGCAGTGGTCCTAAAATACACCCTTGTGGAAGCCAAAAATATATTAGTCTGTTTTTGTCTTCCACAAGGGTGTATTTTAGGCCACAGCCTTTTTCCTGATTGCCTTGCTCTGAACATCCGCTATGCCGATGAAGCTCATGTGAAATCTCAGATTTTTTTTGTGTAAACATTTTTAACTCTAGTTACCTAGAGATCTATAATGAGCGTGTGCGAGACCTGCTGAGGAGAAAGCTGGCTAAGACGTATAACCTACGAGTAAGAGAGCACCCCAAAGACGGCCCTTATGTTGAAGGTAAGCACTCCTTACACCTTTAAATTATCGCAATGAATGCTACACAACGTGGTGTAGTGTGGATGTAGAAGGCTGCAGCACTGCTACGTTGTGTCTCAGATCTGTCAAAGCACCTGGTTCAGAACTACAGCGACGTGGAGGAGCTGATGGAGGCGGGAAACATCAACCGCACGACAGCTAGCACCGGCATGAACGACGCCAGCAGCCGCTCACACGCCATCTTCACTATCAACTTCACGCAGGTATCGGTTGCGCAACAGACGTCTGAATCTGTTAGATTTTTAATCTGAAAACATACTGTTTTATTTAACTTAGGATCTGGGTGTTGTACAAAGTCCTATAAACAATATAATAATAAAGCAATAGAAAATATCAAAAGACAAAAAATATTCTGTCTGCCACTCACTCTCCTCTCATTTCCTCTCCCCTCTTTCTCCTTCTCTTTCACTCTGTCACTTTTCCCCTCGCACTTTTTCTCCCTCCGTCTGTATGTTTCCTTCTCTTTCTCTGTATCACTTTCTGTGTCTCTCTTTGTCTCTCTCTCTTTTTGTCTGTCTCTCTCTCTCTGTTTGTTTTTTTCTCTGTGTTTCTGTCAATCTGTCTCTGTCTGTTTCTTGTGCTCTCTGTCTCTGCTTCTCTCTCTCTCTCTCTCTGTCTCTCTCTGTCTCTCTCTCTCTAGGCGAAGTTTGATGCGGAGATGCCGTGTGAAACTGTGAGTAAGATTCACTTGGTGGATCTGGCAGGCAGCGAGAGAGCCGACGCAACAGGAGCCACCGGCGTTCGCCTGAAAGAAGGAGGCAACATCAACAAGAGCCTGGTTACCCTCGGCAACGTCATATCTGCCCTGGGTAAGGGAGGGCAGAATTTTAAACTTAAAGAAACCGTCACATTTGAGACACACTTCAGAGTCATCATGTTATAAATATCTGCAGATGTGACATTTCATTGTACACGATCACTCCTAGCTCGCTGTTGTACAGTGTATTCTAATGGAGGGGCATCTTATCAAGTAATGAACACATGTGGATTAGATATCTAATTCTCTCTCTCTCTCTCTCTCTCTCTCTCTCTCTCTCTCACTCATCCCTCTGTCTCTGTAGCTGATATGTCTCAGGATGGAGGGAGCGGCCATCTGAAGAAGAAGCAGGTGTTTGTCCCTTACAGAGACTCCGTCCTCACGTGGCTTCTCAAAGACAGTCTGGGAGGAAACTCCAAAACCATCATGATCGCAAGTCAGTAGCCGAAGACACAAGCAGACATGACTCGTGCAGTGGATTTATCTGAATATGCAGTACACGCCATAGATGCATTTGTTTGAAATGGATTTACATATCAGATGCTAACTTTCGTACTAGCCTTGTTAGCAGATTAGCTTCGAGAGATGCCTCCCACGGAGGTGTCTGTATATTTAGAATAATCTCTAAATTATACGCATATTTGCACTATGACTAACTTGAAGCTGTGAGAAGAGGAGCATTCTAGAATTCTTAAGTAGATCTGAAATCTAGAAAACTGTTTTTAGTAGTCTTGGGGAAACTATAAACTATAGAAAATCTTTTTTTCCTACATTACTTCATATGTCTAAAGTCTAGAAAGTAACTTTTGCCTGTACACAACAGCAATTGTTTCAACCTAAACTTTTTTTAATGAATGTACTTTATTTCTTTTAAATTCATAAATTCATAGTAAGAAGGCAACATTTTAAATTTCTACTGTAGGTTTGAAATCTAGAAAGAAAAATTGCAGTTCCAGTATGTTTGCTAGACAATAAAAACTTTTTTGTTTTGTCTGTACATTGCAGGTATGTTCTCTATTTTTGCCTGTACACCACATCTCTAAAATCTAGAAAATGACTTTTCTCTTTTACAACAAATAATTAATTTCAACTTACAAAAAGTTGTATTTTATTAAACATAAGTTAATATACTGTATTTCCTTTATATTCTAAGGGAAACCATTTATGTGCTTCATAGGAAGAAGGCAAACATTCTAGATTTCTCCTGTAGGTTTGAACTTTAGAATTTTTTTCTGTATATCCATCTCTGAACTCTAAAAAAGAACTATTGCCTATTGCCGATGTAAAATCTGCAACAAACTCTCACCTGTTTGACACAGCTCGAAAATCTAAAAAAAAATTTTTTCACCTGTTCATCACAGCACTAACTTCTAGAAAATATCTAACATCTACAAAAGATCCTTTGCCTGTATTGGACAACTCTAATAGCACAAATCTATAAAGCTTTGACATTATGTCACCACTCCGAACTCTAGAAAAGAACATTTTCCTGCATGAAGCAGCTCTAAAATCTAGAATGCCATTCTCCTGCTTTTCCTCTCAGCCATCTCCCCCGCGGACGTGAACTACGGCGAGACCCTGAGCACGCTGCGCTACGCTAATCGCGCCAAGAACATCATCAACAAACCCACCATCAACGAGGACGCCAACGTGCGGCTGATCCGGGAGCTGAGAGCCGAGATCGCTCGCCTCAAAGCCCTGCTCGCACAGGGGAACCAGGTCAGGGATTAGTGCGTGAAAAACAACTTGAGTTTCATAAACCACTGTGAGAGCACTGAGTGAGGTTATGAGAGTTCACTGTTGTAATTCATTCATTTTTACCCCTTTGTTTTCCAGATAGCGCTTCTGGATTCCCCCACAGCTCTGAGTATGGAGCAGAAACTACACCAGAATGAGGCTCGGGTAAATAACGCCTGTGAAAAGCAGTGCTGACACACACACACACATGCACAGTTTCTGTCTTAAGTCACCTGCTTTCTCTCACAATTTTTCTTTTGCCTATTTTTTGTTAATTTTCTTATACTTTGCTTTACTCTGCTTTTTCTTTTTCTTTTTTTTTTTTAATCTATTACTCTTCTTACTTTTTTTTTTTTGCTTTGTATTTTGTCCATTGTATCCTTTTTTCATGTTTCCCTTTTTGGTTTGATTTTATTCAATTTATTTACCTTCTTTATCCTGTTTTATTTTCCTCTTCTTGTTCCCCTTTCTTTCCTTTCTCACTTGCTTTCTTTTCTTGTTTCTCTTGTTTTTCTTGTTTCTTTCCCTTCCTATTGTTTTTTTTTCTTCATTTTTTGCTTTTGCACTGCCTTTTTCCTCTTTAATTTTCCTTTTTTTGGCTTCCCTCTTTCTTTCCTTCTTTTTTTCTTTCTCTATTTTTCTTTTTGTCATTTTTCTTCAATTCTTTCACTCTTTTTTTTATTTCTTTCTTTTGTTCATTAATTCTTTCTTTGTACCTAGGTGCTGGAGCTGACGAAGGAGTGGGCAAACAAATGGAATGAAACACAGAACATTCTAAAGGTATTTAATCTCATTTTCAGCACTGTTTCTGTAAATGAAATACAGTTAAATAACTTTTGTATATTTGTGTCTATCTATATTTGATTCACTTTATTGGTCATTTCATTGAACAGTTGGTGTTTGTACCCTCATCATTATGAGTGATCAGTGTCATGATGAGTAATTGGTGTGTGTGTGTGTGTGTGTGTGGTAGGAGGAGACTCTAGCTCTGAGAAAGGAAGGGATCGGTGTGATCCTGGACTCAGAACTTCCTCATCTCATTGGCATTGACGACGACCTGCTCAGTACTGGCATCATCCTCTACCACCTGAAGGTGTGATTTCCACCAGACAAACTACACTGTGAAGTCATTAGCAGTGCATCAGAGCACATCCCTGACCTCTCATGGCTTTGGTCATTAATGCATGTGTTGAATTGAGGAAGAATATTGTGTTAAATCCAGCCTGATCCTGTTTAATCAGCTGATCCGGTGGTTTTGTTTACTGAATATTTCGCTGTTTTGATTGGGGATTTGGTGTGTTGTTGCAGGAGGGGAGGACATGTGTAGGCCGGGAAGACGCCGCCATTGAACAGGACATCAGTAAGCTTGTCTAGCTTGTCGAAACCCATTTTCATTATATTATGAGATAGAATAAAATCTTTGTTGGTTGTTGTGTTGCTATAAGATGTTTTTTTTGTTTGCATGTTGTTGCATATTTAGCCTCTTAAACCAATCCATCTATATAAGACCAGACTGACTAACAATTATACAGCCAGCGAAGCAGTGAACCAAACAGTCTTTCCATCTAAGCAACTGTTTCACTTTTAACCATACCAACAGACTGACTAGCAAAGAACATTCAGCCGTTCCACAAACAAAACGAGCAAACCAACCAACCGACCAGACAGACAACAGCTGTCCAAACACTAACCTTTTCAACCAGTCACTCAAGCAAAGCAACCAAGTAATCGTTTTACCCAACTAAAATAACTCGGTCTATACAAAATAAAACCAACAACACACACAAAACAGCTATCTAAACATCAACCTTTTGTTTTTTTTATTACTATTTTTACTAGATACATATACATACATGTTACATGTTTTTCCTCCATCCATTCCCCTCCCCCACCAACAGCTGAAAAAGAAGTATGAGAAAGTATTGGAATAAAAAGAAAAAATACACAACAACAAAAGAATAATAAAAAACTAATTAATAAAATAAATCAAACTTACCTGCATCTACAGTATATTTTAAATTCCTCAGTGGATCCCGTTATCGAACAGTGAATCTTTTCTAAATGAATAAAAAACAAGAACTCTTTAATCCAGTGAGCGACCACTGGTGGCAATGGCTCCTTTCACCTAAACAGGATCATTTCTCCTAGCGAGAAGGGAACTGAAGGGAGCTAAAAGCTAGATCATATTGGCCTGGGTGTTATTCAGGCGAGCGCCACTTGAGTCAACAATCATCAACCTTTTAAACAAGTCACCCAACTGAATTAATGAATCAGTCACCAAAGCAAGAACTCAACCTACTGACACAAGACCATACCAACCAACCAATCACTCAGGAAACCCAAACAACCAACAACCGACCAACCCGAACCAGCCAAACAACCACAAAGCCAATCATTGAACAACAACTAAATCAACAATAAATTACAAACCAACCAACCAGTCCACATCTAACCTACTACCAAATGAACCATATATGTTTTCTTCTGAACGTTTAATCATCCATCCATCCATACATACATACATACATCCTGTCAACTAATAAACCAGTCGTACACAAGACCAGTAAAAATCTACCCAATAAAGCCGGGTAAAATCTGTTTTCACCCGAGAGATCCTTTACCTGTCCATCCATCTGTCAGGTCAAACAAACTCGACCACACGTGACCAATCTAATCAACTACCCAATAAAACATCTGTTTTTCTTTATAACATCCGTCCATCAATCCATCCATCCAACCAACCAACCAACTAACTAACTTAAGGCCAATCTGGCCAACCTCCACTAAACACTTTTATTGTTAGCTTAGCAATAATTGCATACATTACAAAAGATCACACATGGGGACACACTGCTTTCTATGACGCACATTTCTAGGGAGTTTATGAATGAGTTTGTCAATCTCTTACTTTCCCACTGTGGCTTCAACCAGAGCATCCTCCTGCAGAATGAAAGATTGTTTGTTTTTTCTTCACCACATGCTTTTCAAAAATACCAGTCCTCTGATCTCTCCCACCATCTGACTCCGTTCAACAGTATTTCTCTGCACTGTAACATGTTAGATCACAGTTTATTAAGATGCCACTCTGTCCCTCTGTTCAGTTTTGCATGGACTGGGACTGGAGAGCGAACACTGTCTGTTTGAGAGTCAGGATGGCACGGTGACGCTGATCCCTCTGAACGAGTCGCAGTGCTCTGTAAACGGAGTCCACATCACCGAGCCCTGCCAGCTCAACCAAGGTCAGCTCAATGGCTGTCTTACTTTTGGAAAGTGCAATGATGAGCTGTCATGATTATAAGGGGCGTTTAAGTCAAAGCGGGACTTTGGATTAGCAACACTTGCTAATGATGTTATGATTTGTCTGAATTTAGAAAGGGAAAATAATAATAACTTCCTCATCCTTGTGGAAAAAGCGATATTTCTCTATTTCAACTTCAGTGATTTAGAAGCAAGACCATGACCAGGTTGTGACCTCAGTGTTAAAGACTCGCTCCCTTGCCCTCACACTCTGGAAATGATCAACTAGTTGTGAATAATTCTTGAGGTTGGGTTAACAAATCTGCAAGAAACTAGGGCTGGAAATCTAGCTTGTAATCCCGGAGCGTAACCCTCTACATTGCAAAAAGTGACGTCTTGTGTTCTTGAATCTAGCCAAACCTTTCTATCATTTTTTAAAATATGTTTACAACAAACTAAATATAAGATTATCAAGCTTTTTTTCTAGTGAAATATTACTAAAATTGTAAGCAAAGGTTTCTTGATGTGTTGGTAAATAATTTTTGTTTTTTCAAGTAATAAATTCCTAAAAACCTAGTAAAATTTTCCACCAATAGAACAAGATATTTTCCCCTAAATGTTTAGTAACATTTAATGCAATCTTACTGCTAAAAAAAGCATCAAAAAAAATTTTTTTTGATCATTATGGGCCAAAACATGGTATTTGTACTAAAAGTTTCTCACCTAGGTGAAAAAGTGAATTTTCACATGCTCATATAACAACATCTCTGTTGTAAGGCGCTGTAATCCTGCTGGGTAGGACCAACATGTTCAGATTTAACCATCCTAAAGAGGCAGCCAAACTACGTGAGAAGAGGAAGGTCAGTTTCTCTCTCTCTCTCCAATCCTACATTGGAATTGACTTTGATCTCTTCTTGCTTTAATTGATGATGTTTTTTCAGAGCGGTCTTCTCAGCACACTGAGTCTCTCTATGACCGATCTCTCCAAGTCCTGTGAAAACCTCTCCACAGTCATGCTCTACAACCCTGGGTGAGCAGCTCTCTATGTATGTGTGTGAGTGTGTGTGAATCTTCACTTTCCTCTTTTTCTTCCTCTCACCTTAGTGCGCCTCGTCTATATCCCTCCCCCCTCCTGTGTCCATGCTTCTCTCCCTCCATGCTTTTTGATCAAGTCATTCTTCACCCAGAGACGCTAACCTGGCAAACAAAGAGTGAAACTAAATCAGAAAGAAGTCACTCACGTCTTGCTGTTCTGGAAATGATCTAACATTTATAGCGTTAGCGTTTTGGGTGACGTACTTTATTACATTTGGGATACCAGCCTTTGGTCAGCATATTTATATGGCCTTCTCTTTGCCTGAAATCTGCATCAGATCCTTCCCTTCAAGGCCATCATGTGTTTAAAACAGATTTATTTGACATTTTTTTAATAAATCTGAAAAGGCTGATTTGTCATTATTCTGTGAGTGTGAGTCTTCAGCCGCAGTGTTTAATGCTGTGTCTCTGAACTTCCCCGATCACAGTCTCTACACAGAGAAGGGACCGGTCTTTCTCAGGTAGACCAACGTGCGACGAAACAAACGTCTTCTAACATCAGCTGTCTTTTAGTTTCAGTGTCAGGTGTCAGTTGTTTGGTCTTTAATGCAACCCATTGTCTCCTAACATCCTCATAACAGCTTTATTCACTATTTAAGTTTTTTTTGTGGTTTATACTGTAATCCAAATGTATCTTTTTGTTTTGTTTTCTTTTTTTTCCATAGACTACCATTTTTACTTAAGGACATTTTAATTTCCGTCAAAAAATTCCCAACGATTCTCATTGATTTCAACAAAACATTAATGTTTTTAATGTTTGAGAAAACATCAGCGGGCTTTAAACTCAACCTTGTGGAACACCATAGTGTGATTTTGTTTTAAGGTTCTGCTTTTAACTCTTCACTACACTCTTCACTTTAACTCTTGTCTTCATTACAGACAATGTAAGAAAAATCTGGGAAAGAGATCTTTATTCAAATATACAAGGTGTGTTCAAATCAAACTGGGACTTTTGATTGTGCAGAATACAGTTACATCTTCCTTTACGTCTCTATATAATCCCCCGCGACACTAATGCACTTATCCTAGTATTTCACTAGCGCTTGGACTCCATCAAGGTAGAAAGTAGTCTCAGTACACCAGAGCCATGATTGATCGGACTGCCTGTCTGATTCACGTCTGAAATGCTGACCTCCAAATAACTTTTAATGGGCCAAACATGTGGAAATGCCTTGGAGCGAGGTCAGACCTGTACAGAGATGTGGTAATAACTCCCAGCCCACAGGATGTGCATAAGTGGCCTCTTTACTGTAAATAGCAACGTGGTAAATGTATATGTACAGAAGGTAATAAGAATCAGGTATATATGGGAATAAACAGTATAACTGTGCAAACATGGTGGTGGAGTGGAGAGGTATGAGTATGAAATGTGTATAATGCATAACAGTCAGATTGCCCCTGATGAGCAAGAAGAGGGCGATTGTGGCAAGAAAAAACTCCCTGAGATGGCAATAGGAAGAAACCTTGAGAGGAACCGGACTCAACACGAACCCATCCTCATTTGGGTGAAACAGATGGCAGGGATTGATCTGCAGTGAAACTGTGTGTTAGGAGACTGGAAGTTCAATATAACAGATGATGTGTTTAAGTTAATATAATTCTTATATAGTTTGTTTATACAGGCTCAGGTACAAACTGTAGGAAATTACAGTCCTGAACTATCAAGCGACTGCGATCACAAGTCCTCAGAGAACAGCCGTAAGCATCAGCCGAGTCCGGGACCGTCTCCATGGTGAAGTGGAACCGTCCCTAGTCACCACACGGCTCCTAAACAGACCACACAGGGCCTCCATGTGATGAGATCTTGTGTGTGTAGCTCGACAGAGAGAGAGAGGGAGAGCAGTTGGGTATGGTCACAATCACATAATGTATAAAGTGAATGTATATTTAGTACAGAGTGCAAACAGGGACTCCGGCAGGACTAACTATGACATCAAAGGGAGAGTTAGAAGGAAATACAGACATGAGGGGGAACTGGGATGTAAAGCAACCAGTATTTAGGTAGTGCATAAATATATGATAAATACAAATTATTAAAAGCTATGTTTCAGTCTGTACGGGCGCTGAGACACCTGTAGGGGCCGGCTTGATCGGATAAGGGTGAATAGTCCATGATTGAGGTGAGATAGTGCTTCTTGTAAATGTCCCTCCATGGTAAGGGGAGAAAGTCCCGGTTTGACTTGAACACCACTCGTATATCGATGTGTACATATTCTTTATAAATAAACTCAATGTTCGCTTAAAAAATTTCAACATTCTATGGGTTAACATGTTTATGGTGTAAGCATGTTTCGCTATATCGGGAATCTTTGGGTACATGATGTTTTCTACACCCACGAAAACATCTACAACCTGCGTGTTTTTGATTGAAATTGAAACGTCCTTTTAAAGGTAGCCCAAGTTGTCGTGTGCATGTCGTGAACAAGTGTGTTGATGCTCATTGCTTTGTAAGCCACAGCTTATTTCCTGCACTTGTGTGTGTATGTGTGTTAATATTGTTCAGTCCATTCTGTTTTTTTTTTTTGTTTTTTTTTTTTAACAATGTGTGTGTTTGCACACCTGTGTGTATCAGACGACCGTAGCCTTTCGATGTTGCTGAGCAGCGTATCGTGTTTTACAGACTGGAGTTCGAGAGGCAGCAGCGAGAAGAGCTGGAGAAGCTCGAACACAAACGGTCAGTGATGGCAAATGTTAACGCATAAGGTCTGTAATGTTAATTTTAATCTAAGGCGATTATGGAATATGTGGGTTTTTAGTACGCAACTCTTTGGTTTCATCCAAAGTTCCATCTAGAAGCTTCTTATAATAAAACTTGCCGTTCAGCAAACCTGGTGATGTTCCCTCAGTCATCCTATTATTGCCGTTAAACGTGTCGTGATTATGGGAAGCCATTAGGGACAAACTTGGTCGTTTGATTCATATGTATAAAAAATAAATAGTAACACCTCAACATCTGTCAATTAATCACACGCGTTAACATGTTAATATTAACAGCCCTTAGTTTCCACACAACAGGCGTCTGATAAAGGAGATGGAGGAGAAGCAGAAGTGCGAGAAGGCAGAGCTGGAGCGCATGCAGCAGGAGGTGGAGTCTCAGAGGAAGGAGTCCGAGCAGGTCCAGCAACGTATCCGCAGACAGGAAGAGAGTCTGCACAAACGCAGCCAGGACATCGAGAGCCGCATGAGGGACCTGCTGGCCGAGAAGGAGCGCTTCCAGGTGGGTGGGAGACACGACTCCGAATGTGATCTGATTGAAAGAGTAGATACTGCTCTCTGATTGGTCACACTAACATTATGGGCGGGACCTGTGCTGTGATTGGTTATCACGGTGTTAAAGGTGGGAAGGATTTAACGATTGTTTTTTTTTTTTTAGTTGTTCACTAAAGTTAGATGATCTATCCGTTTCTAGGAGGAGCGTCACAGGGACCAGCAGGAGCAGAAACAAAGGAGGAGGCAGCAGCAGTTGGAGGATCGTCTGGAGGAGGAGTTTGAAGAAGAAGAAGTGCAGGGAAAGGAGGAAGAAGGGGAGGAGGAGGAGGAGGAAGAAGAAGAGGAGGACGAGGAAGACAAGTTGCAGGCCAGGAGAGAGAACACCGAGCAGACGGAGCTCTTCAGAGAACTGGAGCGTCTGAAACGCGAGCGAGAAGAACAGGCTGTTAAAATCCAGCTGGAAAGAAGGTAAAGCCAGACGACACATGAACAGGTTTATAATTTAACTTTAAAAAAAGAAACAACAACAATGTGTGTTCCATAGACGTCTGGAGGAGCGGGAGCGGGAGCAGCTGTCTCTTGTGGGTCGCCTGGAGGAGCAGCTGCGGGAGCGGAGCGAGGAGGCGGCGGCGCTCTTGAGCCGGGATGAGGCCCGGCGTCTGGAGGAGGAGCAGCGGACCCTGGCCGAGATCCGCGAGGGGCTGCTGCTCGCCAAGGAGGCGCGCGTGGACGGCGAGGACGCCGGCGAGGAGGCGCTGAGGAGTGCCCGGGGGCGGTATGAGGGTTTCAAACTGGGCCAGGTGCAGGAGCTTGGGGTGTTGTTGGAGGGGCTGTCACAGCAGAAGGAGCGACTCGAGAAGGAGGTGGCCAACGATCACGCCGCCCTCGGAGTCCTGCAGCACGCCCACAAGGAGAAACAGAGACTGGTAGGAGGACACGCCGTCTCTCAGGGAACGTCTCGTATCGCACCATGTGAATGCAGTTATATTATTAAAGTAAAGATTTTAACCCGTATCCTGTTCTCTCTCTCTTTCTCTCTCTCTTTCTCTCTCTCTCTCTCTCTTTCTCTCTCTCTCTCTCTCTCTCTCTCTCTCTCTCTCTCTCTGTGTCTGGTGTTGTAGGTGCGTGAGACAGTGACGTGGGGGGCGCAGGACACGGCGTCTCTCCTGCAGGAGGAGGCTCAGCTCTCTCAGGCCGAGCACAGGCTGCAGTGTAAAGAGCGCCAGCTGCTCTCCCTGCGCCAGAGCCACCTGCCCGCCGTGTCGGAGGAGCTGCACCGAGCCCAGGAGGCGCTGGAGAGAGTGCGCGGCAGAGAGACGGGGGGCAGCCCCGAGCAGGTGGAGATGGAACTGGACGAGATGCTGTTTCAGGTACGGCAAGAAAATTAAACCCTGCATATCATCTGATCAGGATGTGGAGAAAGGTTTTAGTTCTGTTGTGTTTTTTTTTGTTGCATCACTTACTGTTACTTCTACATCATTAGGAGGATTTCTATTTTTTCCCCCATTCTTTCCAAAATTATTGGCACCCCATCTATAAAAGACAGGTACAGAATCACAGCGGTAATGTCTAATCTGTCGTTTGTGTCTTTTAAATACTCGAAACCAAATAAAATTATTTAAATATGATTTAGCATTACATTTCCATCCACATTTTTTAAATATATATATTTAACATCATTAACACATACAGGTCATGCAGGCGTTTTTTTCCCCCCTTTCTGCAAAGTAAGACTGTACACTCAGTGATGTCATTTTTTTCGGGGTAGAATTCGTCCAGGGAGCATTTAATCATGGATGTTGGACAATTAAATGATTAAGCCTCAGACGGCGGTAACTGATTGGCTGAGGCATTGGATGACTGATGGAAAGGTGCCACCACCACTAAGGTGTCCCTATAATATAAAAAAATAATGGTGGAATTTTTTTCACCTGTAAATGACATGTAAACATAATAGAAACTTGACTCCAGTGTTGACTAAAGTTGAGGAAAAAAAATCAACTAGCTGACGTAAATCTTTTCTACATGTATCGCTACATTTATGCCAAATATGGGTTTTTTCTTTTTTTTTTGTAAACAGTACGGCTATGATCTTACAGGTGGAGCACTTTAAACTGTTCACAATTCGACAAGGAGTGCAGCGTCCTGTGTGGTACGAGCGAGTTGTTTAGAATTGTAACAACATCTAAAAAAAAACTGTATATATAATCTGGACTTTTATACAGTTATCGCAATACAAACTGAATTGGCACTGAGGTGTCGTGATATCATCTTATCGGGACGTCCCTGGCGATTCCCGTCCCTAATGTTTACTCGTATTACTATTTTACGCACTTGTTTTGACTATAAAAGGCAGAAAAATTCTGGAATATCACACGTTTAACTCTTTATTGTCCTTCATTTTGTCCTCATTGTCCGTCCTCCATCAGATAGAGAAGGAGTTGGAGGAGAAGGAGGAGCGCTTGTCTCAGCACAGCGCCAGTTCCGAGCAGCTCCTCCAGCTGCAGCAGACCTACGAGTTCACGGCCAACGTGGCGCGGCAGGAGGAGAAGGTGCGGCGTAAAGAGCAGGAGATCCTGGAGACGAGGGAGAAGCAGCAGAGGGAGGCGCTGGAGCAGGCGGTGGCCCGGCTCCAGAGGAGACACTCGGCTCTGCGCCGGAGCCTCAGCCTGGAGCCCGAGGCCGAGGAGGCCCGCAGGAGGAGCATCGTGGCCTCCCTGGGGCACAACGGCACACGAAGCACTGCGGTGCCTGAGCTTGACCAGGAGAGGTGTGTGGGGAAAAATAAATGCTCTGGACTAGCCTGAGCTAACATAATACATACATCTTTTATATAATCTTAGCTAGGTAATTAATATAACACTCAAGCACATTAACAATGGTGTGTGTGTATCAGAATGGAGAGGGAAATAGCGCAGCTAAAGCAGAGGATCAGTGAGAGCGAGGCGAGTGGGCGGAGCCTGTCTGTGAGCAGTGATGAGAAGAACAGCGTGGGGAACTGTTCGATGAGCCCCATCCAGAGCCTCAACTCAGTGCTGCCTCTCACTGACGACCGGTATCTGCTTACACACACACACACACACACACACACACACACACAAACACACACACACACACACACGCGCACACACACACGCGCACACAAATACACACACATATACACACACACAACAAAGCAAACCAAGTCATTGATTACTAACACTATACTTTGTGTGTGTGTGTGTGTGTGTGTAGGTTAAAAGCGTACATTGAAGAAGAAGTTCAGAAGAGACTGCGGCAGATGAACCTGCTGAACACTGACAATAACAACGGTCTGTCTCTGTCCTCAGAGTCTCTGCAGGTATCGGTACATTCTCACTACAGCTTAGGCACTGTTACCATAGCAACCTCACATCGCTCTTACAGTCACTCTAACATAACTACATCATGCTTTAGTATTATTACATATATATTTTATTTTTGCTTTTTTGTTTTTGTTTGCTATACAGTGGAACCTCAGCATACAAATCGAATTTGTTCTTAAGGTGAAATTTTGTATTGTGAATCGCATTATTCCCATAGGACATATTGTAAATGCAGATTTGCCACCCAAAAATATTACCAATATCATGAATTTCCAACACTATAATATAAATATGTGAATATAAAAACAATCTAAACATTTTGAAAAGAAATGTAAATTTCGTAAAATATGAAATAATAGACATTAAACCTCACTTAACGCACAAAAAAATACATAAACTCGCTTTACTTCGTTTTTTTCTGTTGCCGCAAACAGGTTTTGAATGGCTGGCAGACATACGCACGACTTAGCCGGCGTTATGCTGAGTCAAATTTCATGCAAAATTTCAATTCTTATGATGAAAATTCATAAGGGAGAGGGCGTTTGTATTCCATTTGAGGTTCCACTGAAAATGGTTTGTACGTTATAATATAACATGGGACAAGCAGACAATCAGCATTGAAGATTGTATGTACTGTAGCTACGCCCCAAGAGCTCTTAGTTCCTGTTAGTACAGATCAGGTGGTAGGATGAACCAGTAGTATGCAGTCTCAGTTCCACAGGCTATGTGAAGAAGAAGAAGAAGATGATGATGAGCCTGCTTGGCTGAATTAGAAATAAACTTCAGTTTTCTGTTGTATTCCTATTAACCAGCTTTGTTGGAAGTAGATCATCAATAACATTTAATAAGCTAAATCTCCAGCATTCACTCAGGTTTTGGTATCAAAAACCATCCACCTGGAAGCACTGGTACTAGACCAGGTCTGTTTTTGGCACCTTTAATGAACCCATAGGAGAATGTGTATGAATAACGCATTGTTTCACACTGGTGTGTTCAACTCAACAGGAGGACGAGGAAGTTAGTGAGCGTAGTAGCTCTGTTAGAATGAGCGAGCAGGTAAGCAGAGGCCTCGTCCAATCAGCACTGGCGATCTGTATGTGGGACTGATTTGCATGATCTGGGTCTGTCGGGATGATCTGCTTCTCCACTGACTCACTGCTGACTCACCGCTGACTCAGGCTCACGCATGCTCCACACTGACACGCTGCTGTTTACTAAACATTTCTGACTGTTTTGAAACGTGAGTGGGTGTGGTCTCAGTTTTAGGTACGCGAGTTGTCAGATGCCCATGACTACATCATAGCTAGCGGTTATTAGCTAGCTCATGCAAAATCCTCACACAGAAGTGAGGAGAGAAAAAAAATTTGTGACGTATTGTGATTCTTTTGTGTTGCAATTTATGACTCATGTTTTGGTCAGAGTATTTTTATGTTATACATACAGAAAATGTTTGCTCCAAAGAAGCTACTTCTGAAGTTTATGCAACATGGAAGTGACCGATCTCGCTTCCCTAAAAATTTCAAGTTGCTAACTTCAGCCGTTTGGAGAGAGAATTTTATATGTGACCTAAAAATAGCCATTATACTGTCTCACTTTTCTTTGAGAAATTTAACTTAAAATTAGTGTGAGCATCTAGAAGCACATGACTTGTAAAATAGTGTTGATTAAATGTGTTTTTGGTAAAAGCTTAAAAGGCAAAAAATCTGTAGTGTCTGTAACCATGTCAGATTTTAGAATGATACATGTTTCATCTGAATGACAGTTAAGACCGTTGATGGATTTGAATTAAAAAAAGTTCCGGACACTACAGACATAAAAGGGCGTGAAACTGTACTTAGCAAATGTGTTTCTTTTTTTATCTAAATGTCTATCGATTGGGAGATGAGGAGCATTAAGTATCATGAAAAATAGTGTGTTATGATCCTAACTAAAATTATTATTATTTTTTTTTTTTACACATTTAGCACACACTTACCTCTATGGTTCCTCTATGGTCCTACAGAATCTGTTCACATTTGAATTGCAATGAAATCTGAAAAATGTAGTATAAAATCATGATATATCTATGATTCAATACTGTACATACCGAGTCAGTGCCTAGCTATGGCGATAATATCTAATCGGGAGGTCGCTGGTGATCCCCATCATTACTCACTAACATCTCATGGGTTTAACACCATGACCATCGTTCCCCTGTCAGAAACACTGATTTACTAATTAACTTATATGTATATACCATCACAAAGCTTCAGCACTGTGTTCAGGTGACGGCTGATTGGACCGCATGACTGAGGGCTAATACTGGCTTTGATTTGTTTCTTTTTGTTAAATCCTGCCGTTTGAGATGACTTGCTGCGTTGCTTTCATTTGTATACAGAATGTATTTTTTCCAAACGTAAGACATGTTTATGTCCGTCCTGTTGCTAATAAGTTTCAGCACATTCAGAGCGTTGCTGTATGATGACTTTTCAGGAAAGACTCTTGTGCTGATTAGATTAAAGCTTAAACTCAAGAAATATTTTAAGGAACCAAACTGTAGCAATATCTAACTAGACTACACTAATGAAAGGTGCAGAACTGTTTTTTTATTTTATTTTTATTTTTTACATCCATCATCAAAGTGATGTATTTTAAGTGAGCAACAGTGATGTGTTTAATGACTTACTTGATGCAGTATGTTTCTTTTGAATTCCAGAACAACCATACACATCCCGTGGATCCACGTAGACAGAAGTATGAGGTATGATCTCTCTCTGAGTGTGTGTAAAAAAAAATAAGATTAATTTCATGACGGTAATGACAAAGGGGTGTTTAGTTCAAACAGAGACGCATGTATGAGAGCAAAAACTTCCTTTATTTCTCTATTTAATCCCCTACTACTAGTTAAGGTAGAAAGGTTCCTCAGTACACCAGAGCCATGATCTGACTGCCTGTCTGATTCACCCTAGCCTCCCAGGAACTCCTTTAATGGCACTAACATGTGGAAATGGCTTGGTGTGAGCTCAGGACTGTACGGGGGACGTGACAGTAACTCCCAGTTGAGTTCCTGTAACGTGCAAGTGAATGATTTGTGTGCACAATTCACACATACAGATGCGTCTCTTCTTTGCCGCACTTTAGCGAAAGGTTATCCATCAATTTTCAAGGATCAGACGATCATCGAGCCACGTCATTTAGGGACGTACGGCCTGCTTTAAAATGTTAAAAAGTTTTGGAAGGAACTTCACAAAGACAAAGAAATGTCCAGATAAATGAAGATAGCCAGCTGAAAATGTCATAGAATCAAACCAGTCAGGCAGATAGATAAACCAAACAGAAGAAAAGACATAAAAGAGAGAGACAGCCTTCCATAAAAGTCTGCCTCAGATAAAGGGTGAGACTGACAAATGTCAAAATGTCTTAATGTGGCTAGAGTAAATAATGTGGTGTATACATTTACTAAAAATGTGTTCTGTTCCATCCTCGGTTTAGCGCTTCGTGTCCGTCCCGTTAAGTCCGAGTCCGGAGAGCTTGAAGGATCCGGTGAAGATCAGCATCCCGCGCTACGTCCTCCGGGGACAGGGCAAGGATGAGCACTACGAGTTTGAAGTCAAGGTCTGAGTCACAGAATCCTGCATTTGGTTCAGTGGCATCCAACCTGAACGGGATTAAACATGGCATTGTGCTACACACACACACACACACACACACACACACACACACACACACACACACACACACACACACGCCAGGCTACACTGCTCAAGACCTTGTTGTTCCAGTGGAGTAACGTGACCTCCTGTGTGTCATTAGATCACAGTTCTGGATGAAACGTGGACTGTGTTTCGACGCTACAGCCGCTTCAGAGAAATGCACAAGTCTCTCAAAGTGAAATACCCCGAGGTAAACTCACCAGCCAAACATCATCACACACAGGTGACTAATGGTGTGATTAAACGTCCCCTCTTTGTTCTGTTTGTCTTTAGCTCGGAGCGCTGGAGTTCCCTCCCAAAAAAATATTTGGTAACCGAGATGAGAGAATGGTGGCCGAGAGACGCAGTCACCTGGAGGTAAGACAGGAGGATGGTGCGGTGGTGCTATTGGCCTAGAAATCTGGTGTTGTATGAAAAAGAGTGTTGTATGACAAGAGCCAACATTTTATACTGTACATGCACGTCTGGCTTTCTTTCATGCTGTACATCTATCCAGATCCATTTCTTTATATCTGTCTGGTTCTCCCCTTCGCTCCACATATTTCTGTCTCACCCTGTACCTTCGACAGGCTTTTCCTGATGTCTGACTCTATTTATATCCTTCTTTCTGTTACGTTTACCTGTCTGCCTGAGGCTCTGTTCATTTATCTGGACATCTGTCTTTGTTTCAAAAGGTCTCTCTTTCTCTATCTTTATCTAGATGTCTAACAGGGTCACATTTTTTTTTTTTTTTTACATCTATCTATTTACTTTATATCCATCTACAATGAGCATTCAAGTCAACTTTTGATTGTGACAATAACAGAACACAGTTATGAAAGTAAAACCTTCACCCTTTATTTCTCTATATAATCCTTTGCTACATGAATGCACTTATCCCAGTGTTTCACTAGTGCTTCCATCGAGATAGAAAGTTCTCAGTACGCCATCCATGATCGGACCTCCTGTCTGATTCACGTCTGAAACCCTGGCCTCCCAGGAACTCCTTAATGGCCATGTGGAAATGGACTGTACAATAACTCCCAGCCAACAGAGTGGTGTTGGTGAATGAGTGTGTGTACAGTTCTGACAGAGTCTTTTGCAAGTTTGTGACCAGTTATCCATTGATTTTCAAGTATTAGGCGTTTCACTTGCTAAATGTTCATGGGAGCAAATGCAGTAAGCCGTGGTCGTCATTCACGGACGTACAGCCTTCTTTTAAACAGTAGCCTTCATTCACCAGAAATTTCATCACAAGTCCCAATTTGGTTTGAACGCCGCACGTGATGAAATTCACATTCCCGGTTAGACTTGCAACACCCCTCATAACTGGCTGGACCACTTTTCTTAAATCTGATGACCACTCTCTTTATCTACTCTATATTACCGAAAGTTTTCGTTCGCCCGCTCTCACATGCGTATGAACTTGGGTAACATCAAGTGGACGAGAAGGTCTGACTCGGAGTCTCCGCTCTAATTCATCACAAAGGCATTTTATCGGGTTCAGATCAGGACTCCAGTCAAGTTCTTCCACACCGAACTCGCTCATCCATGTCTTTATGGACCTTGCTTTGTTCATGGGTATGTTGGAACTGGTGTGGGGTTGTTTTTCAGGAGTCGGGCTCCACCCTTTACTTCCAATGAAAGGAACTCTTAATGCTTCAGCATACTAAGACATTTTGGACACTTTCATGCTCACAACTTTGTTGGGACAGTTTGGGGACAGCCCCCTTCTTTTTCCTCAACCCGATAGAACAGAATAATCCCCATAAACACACTCCTAAACCTTGTGGAAAGACTTTACATCAGAGTTGAAGGTGTTGTTAGCCCCGCCCCTTTACAGCTATATCATATTAAACCCTATGGATTAAAAATGGTATGTTACTCAAGTTCATATGCATGTGAAGGCTGGCGGGCGAATACTTTTTGGTGATATAGTGTATAACAGATTGGTTCTAATTTCAGGTTGACTCCCTTGTCATTTTTATATCCATGTGGTTAATTTGTATATAACTTTGTCTCTCTCGGTTTCTTTCAGCGCTACTTGAGAAACTTCTTCCAGATCATGTTGTCGTCCTCCTGCTCTTCATCTCCTCTGCGATCAGATGACTCGGGCCTGCAGCTCTCCAAGCACGCCGTGTGCGACATCTCGCCCTTCTTCAAGAAAGGAGTGTTTGACTACAGCAGTCATGGAACAGGCTGACTGACTGCGACCACACCCACCTCCACTCACGCTCCGTCACTTTTATACGTCCAGGCACATTTTCCTTTCACCGTAAAACAAATTGAAGAAAAAAACCATCGCTCCGTACAGTCTCAGGATAGCACCGTGAGTAGACATGCGCGCAAAGCCAAAGTTACTAGCCTTAGTGCCTGTGGTGGCACCACAGTGAAGTCTGGATACAACACGCCATCAGTGTCTGTGCTACATCCTTTCATACAGACCTGTTCGTTGTTACTATAGCAACCAGAATAATAATAACAACAATAATGTGTGACTGAATTATGAATTACGTGCAGCTATTTGGTCTAGATGTTGAGGTAAATCTTGTTTTTTAAAGAAAATAAATCGGTCAATACTCCTTCAGACGTCTTGGCGCGGTCTTGGTGTGTCTGTCATAGTGAATACGCCTGCGTGTACTGTACAGTAGGATGCTAATCCCAGCCATGCACGTTCCCTATGCAAGTACACCGTGAACTTAGAACCTACCGCGCGCTAATAATGCTAACGTCCATGTCACATCTCCACTGCCATTTCATTGTGTATAAGGGTGCGCTGTTTCGGAACTAAGTAGAACGTTTCATTCAACTGTCGTCTTCCGAAAAGAGCGCCCTATCCTCGGTGCACATCTGTGCACACGCGAGCGACCGCCATGAATCTACATCTGAATAGACACGCCAGAACACATAGCTAATAGTTTAGAGTTTGTTTCTAGAGCATGTTCGTCTTTATACTGAAATTAAAACACTAACCCGTACATGTGCAAACACTAATACAAAGGGGCGTTCGGGTCAACCCGGGACTTTTGATGACTGTACAGAATAACAGAAGACAGAAGTTATGAGAGTAAAAACCCCCTTTATTTCTCTATATAATCCCGTTTCACTAATGCACTTATCACAGTTGATGCTTGGAGACCATGATCGGATTGCCTGAAACGCCGGCCTACCAGGAACTCCTTTCTCCTCTTGAGACCTGAATCACATTTTTCACCCAATTCGTATCCCTGCACGGTTATAATTCTTGAAGACATTAATTAAATGTATTGTACACAGCAGGAGAGTCCAGGTCTCAAGAGGTTAACAGGAGAAGAAAAAAACAAGCCTGGTTTGTTTTTGTTGCAGGACCGTTCACAGGCCCACCACACCACTTTCACATTACAGGATCTTGACTGGGAGTTATTGCCACATCCCCCATACAGTCCTGACCCCCTTCCAAGCCATTTTCAAATAACTGGAGCGTTAAAGGAGTTCCTGGGAAGCCAGGGTGAATCAGACAGGCAGTCCTATAATGGCTTTAGCGTACTGAGTACTTTCTACCTTGATGGTGTCCAAGCTCTAGTGAAACACTGGGATAAGTGTATTAGTGTAGCAGGGGATTATATAGAGAAATAAAGGGAGTGTTTACTTTTATAACCATGTCCTCTTATTCTGTACAATCTAAAGTACTGGTTTGACTTGAACACACCTTTGTATTTCTTTCAAAGCCATACCTGTAGATGATGTGTAAGAATGTACGTGTGTGTGTGTATGTATATAAAAGGTGCTTCTTCTCCTAACGCAATATGAAAGGGAAAGAGATTGTACAGTTTAGATATTAGAATTAATTAGTTTCTTTCCTCTCTTGAAATGTTTCAACTTGATTTCCTGAAAAGCGATTCGCCGAAGCTGGGATATACTGCAGGTGGACTATATTTAACAAGACGTGGAGGTTAAGAGAAAAAAAAATGCACTATTTTTCCTCATACTGGAGACAACGGATTGTGGACTAGAAGGCTTTTCGGTTATTTATACATTTGTATGTATATTTGTTATAAAAAAAAAAAAACATTTTATTTTAGCATCGAGGAAACTGTTCAAATTATGATCCATTCGCCAACATTAAATTCAAAATGTCCTGTTTGTTTGTGTTGTCGTTATTCAGTTAATTTTTTTTTTTATTACAAACAGTACAGTATTTTTTTTTATGTTCATTAATTTAAGCAATACTGATTCAATTAGAGTCAGCTATTCTCAGAGCCAGCTGAATTGTCAGGTCTGTTGTCGGTCTGCGTTTGGTTTATTTTTGATAAATCTGCGAAGGAGACGGTCGCCGAGCCTCTTTTCGCAGGTTTCGCCTAAAAAAAATCAAGAAAAGATCATTAATGCTGGTGCAAAACATTACAGTACATATTTTTATATATGATTTAGCCCATTTTATTCATTTTTATAAGTAGTATAAAACGATCCTAGAGGGGAAAAAAACAGGATGATTTAGAACCAATCAAATATCAGCAAACCTGTGACTCATGAGGTTTCCAGCCAATTATAAACAGGATGTCAAACGTAGCTGGGACGGATCCATCGTCTTTACCGTACATCTCTAGGACGCAGAAGAGATTTCCTTCAGTTAAACTTTAATTAACTCTGCATCTCCAGAGGAACTCCAGTCTTAACACCAGTACTATGGTCTTTGGTTAGAGAATTTAATAAATGTCATCCTAAAAAATCTGTTACAAGTAATCTCTGACTTGTGAATGAGGAGCACGTTTATAAGATGGATTTGTTCTTAAGTCCGACAAAATGAGTCTTTGACACGAATATACAATGTAAGGCATACCAATCCACTTAACCAAGTCTGAGCGGTGCATCTCTCCCCTTTCCCCACACTGCCATCATGTGGCCAAATCTGGCATAGCCACATGTATGCTTAATAAATATTGTAATCAGTGTTGTTGTTTGGTTCCCCATTATACAAGACTGTGCCTTTCAATCTCGAGGGGAATCCTGGTGACGCAGCGGGGTCAGTTGACTGTGTTTAATTCAAGCCGGGAGGGAAGGAGGGACAACGCTACATGGTGTTTACTGCAGGCTTGAATGGACGCCATTTTGTCTCAGAGCTGTTTTCCACTGAGACAAAAATTTGGATTATTTACAGGACAGACATTTTCTATCATCATGCTCCTGGACTGATTCACTGAAACCGGTGAGGCAAATCATTTCTCCCACACACATACAATATAGTGGACTTTTAATACACTCACTCACACACAGTGAGAATATTGTATATAATGGTAAATATTGGTATCTGGGGCACTGCAGTGTCCATTTTTCTAACTTGAATGTTTAAATCTGGGAATAAACATTTTAAACAATAAAATAAATAATTATAATTAATCTTAATAGCTCTTTAAAATCTCCCGGGCTTTCCCTAACATTTTGGCCAACATTCTCCAGTTTACCTTTATAAATGGCTGCCGCTGCTAGAATGGTGTCTCTGTGCAGCAGCGCCTTCCTGTTCCACGCACAGTTACTCTCACCCATTCCTTACACACAACAGAAAGAGAGATATGAAGATTAAACTTTTAATGTTTCATGTGTACAAGACAAAATATTGCCGAAACCCACCTTGTAAATCACAGATGACTTCAAACATGCTCGGGTAATGAACCTGAATCTCATCCACATCCTATGATTGAACAACAATGAATATGTATACATTAGATAATTAACACAGATTAAGCATGACTGACGGTAAGTTCACTAACTGACCACAGTGAGCATGTTGAACCCAGCTTGGCCCAGCAGGTTGCCCAGGTCTGTGACGGCGGTGTAGGGGGAAATGTGGGGCGCAAACCCTCCCTCCCTCTCCTGCTCCGCCAGCTGCAGAGAACAGCGCAACTCGTACAGCGTCTCGCCTCCGACCATCGCGCCTACAAACACACCGTCTGGTTTCAACACGTGATGGATCTAAAAGAGAGGAGGATCGGGGTGTTTAGTGTTAGCTTTAGTCTGCAAGAAGAAACTTTTACCTAAACATGGCAATTAACAAAGTACAGAAAAAAATTATCTTCTCTTTGTTGGGTATACCTGAACCAACCAGTCAAACAATTAACATGACTTGTGTCAAACATTTTTGAAAAATTGGCCTAAAACATTTAATCTTTTGTCTCGCCTACAAGGTTTCACAAACGTGTGAAAAAGCTAAACACACTCCATGAATTGCACATTTATTGTTTCATTACTAATTTATTCTTTCATTCTGATAAAAATGATTAACTTTTTTGTACTTAAAATAAATTTTTTGAGCAGGTGGATAGTATGTGTGTGAAAAAAAAAGAAAGAAGAAAAAGAAATAGTACTTTTACTTATACTGGAGTACATTTTTAGGTCAGCACTTCTACCTTTATTTGAGTATTGAGTTTGTGTACCTCTGCCACCTCTGGAAACAATATAAAACGATCCAGATATCGCAATAAACTACACTGGTGATTACACATGTAACACACAATAATAATGTTTCTTTCACCCATTTTACTCGACTTGGTTTGTTTGTTCGTATGTCGAAAATTCTTAGTTTGCTAAGGCAAGTTTCTTACTAAAATTTCAGTTCTTAAGGTGAAAATCCGTGAGGTGGAGCCATGCAGAGGTAACACTGTACAATAAAAATGGTAAGTATTGCAAGACTGTATTTTGTATTTTATGTTAATAAAATACATAAAAAGGCAGAGAAGTGAAATGCAGTACCTGACGCAAAGCTCCTGGAAGATCGTTGATCCAGTGTAAACTGATGAAGAAAGAGTCATGTTACTAGTGAGAATGTGCTTGGCCCCAAATGAAACATAAAGAAAGAGTGATAAGCCTGTCCAGAGTTACCTCAGGCTGCTGACCACCAGATCAAACGTGTTCTCCTGAAACGGCAGGAATTCCTCGTCAGCCATCACGCAGTGTGTGGGCATCTCACTCGGCCTCTTCTGCCTCTACAGTACACAAACCAGTTTCAACACACTCATAACACAGCTAATACACGGTCAGAATTTATTCTGGATTAAACATAATCATAACAAAAAGTATTTTGGATTATCCAGTATTATCATCTTTTAGCTGTATGCCTGACAAATCTTCTCAAAATTGGTCTCCTATAAAACTCATTCTAGATCATCCTTCACACAGGGAACAAAAAAAAAAAATCAGGATTATTCAGTTAATTTATTCTATATTATCCTGTAATTCTGACTAAATTTTTTTTACATTATCTATTACGCTTGACAAACTAAATCTAGGTTATTCAGTGTGGTTAACACATTTGTTCTTTTATTATCCGGCCTTTTAACAGATTTTATTCTAGATTATTCAGCACGCTCAGCAAATGTTATGTGGATTTTTTCCAACACATTAGACAAATGTACAGTTAGTCCTCGACTTACGAACGAGTTCCGTTCCAGGAGCACATTTGTAAATTGGATTTGTTCGTAAGTCTGACAAAGGGAGTCTTATACGCCTTTGACACGAATATACAATGTAATCCACTGATTCACTGAAACCGGTGAGGCCGACTCATTTCTCCCGCAACCCCCACACCCACACATACAATATACCAGAGTTTAGACATATTGCACATTCACTTACACAATGAAATATTGTATATAATTGAAAATATTTTACCTGGTGCACTTCAGTGAATATTTTTGTACAATACATGTGAGCTACTTCTGTGGTTTGTTTGCATCTACGAATGTTCGTAGAACTGCGGCCTATTCTTATCTGCAGAAATTCACCTGGGATTTCTCAACTAATCCTGTATAATGGAGACATGCATTCCAGATGTAATACACTGGATGGATTTACTCTTAAATATCGAGCATTCTGGAGAAAACTACTCTGGATATTGGACAAATTGACTCCAGATTACCAGGCCATTACCTTATCTTACTCTAGATCCACAACGCCCATCAAATTAATTGAATACCAAATTAACTCCAGATCATCCAGAATGATTGACCAAGTTACTCTAGATTATCCAGCAAACTGTAACATTAATTCAGATTATTCAGCATGCTGGACAAATTGGGATGAGCACAGAGTAAATACTTGGTGACTTCCGTTGGTAACACTGCCTCACTTTAGTTCTCTACAGTACTACATACCAATGAAGCATCCGAGATGTCTGTAAGGAAAAGGCGCTCTACAACTTCCTGTGAACAAGAAACAAAAGTTTTTAACAAAATCTGATTTCATTGATGCTAATGGGGGTTGCTGTTTAGAGGAGAACATGTACCTTGCTGAGATGTTCGGCAATGTGGCTTTTTCCACAGCCCACGTCTAATGCTAATGGGAAAGTCCTAGAGAAACAATACAAAGTCAGGAGAGTCAAATCTGACAGAGCTACATCAATGTTAACTAAACGACAATGCTCTACATTATAGTATATTTTGTAATAGATAAACATTACAGATATAAATCAATCCACAAGCAATAAAGAAATTACCTGGCAATGTCATAAATTCTATCTGCTACTCTGCTCCCAACCTGCAACATAAATGTGTGATGTTCAGCGGCACAACCTTTAAACTGAGGAACAAAACTTAAAATACAGATAAACCAAGTTTAAATGCTGTAAATCAGGTAAATAATGCTGGAAGTGAGGTAAATAAAGTTGTTGCCGTAAAAATGCCATATTGCTGAGTCCCTATGTGCATGCACGAGAGTGCAGCAGCTTGGTGCAGTTGGTGTGTTTTCATGTGTTTTACTCTTTTATAACAGGAAATTTCCCTCTGGAAATAATGAAGCTCTTTGAACCTTGAAAATGAGCTGAATATTTATTTAAATAAAGCTGTAAATGAGGTAAATGGAATAAATAATGCTGTAAATGAGATAAATAAATCTGTGAATGAGATAAATAAAGCTGTAAATAACGTAAGTGAAGCTGTAAATTCTTGTATTACTGATTTTGGTCTAAATTAACACTGTAAATGAAGTAAATAACAGCTTTATTTTCTGGGGGGAAAAAAGCAGCGAATGAGGTAAATAACACTATAAATTAGGCAAATAAAGCTGTAAATAGGGAGAACAAAGCTGTAAATTAGGTAAATAATGCCGTTAATGTCGTAACTAAGGTAACTAACGTTGTAAATGGGGTAAATCAAACTGGTAAACCATATAAATGCCACTGTAAATAGAATAATTAAGCTGTAAATTAAGTAAATAATGCTGTACATGAGGTAAATAAAGCTGTAAATGAGGGTAATAAAGATTTGAATGAGGTAGGTGAGGTAATTAATGCTGTGAATGAAGCAAATGATGCTGTAAATGAGGTAAATATTATTGTAAATTAAGGGTAAATATTATTGTTAATGTTGTAAAATAGGTAAAAATTTCTTTATTAGGTAAATAACACCGTAAATGAGGTAAATAAACATATGCATGAGATCAATAACACTGCGAACAAGGTTAATAAACCTATGAATGAGGTAAATAACACTGTAAATGAGGTAAATGACCCTGTAAATAAAATAAGCTTTAAATGAGGTAAATCAAGTTGTGAATTAGGTAAATAGCACAGTAAATGAGTTAAATAAATGTCCGAATGAGGTAAATAATACCGTAAATAAGGTAACTAACATTGTAAATGATATAAATAACGCTGTAAATGAGGTAAATAACACTAAGTGAGGTAAATAACACTGTGAATGAGGTAAATAACGCTGTAAATGAGGTAAATAACGCTGTAAATGAGGTAAATAACAGTGTAAATGAGGTAAATAACGCCGTAAATGAGGTAAATAACAGTGTAAATGAGGTAAACAAAGCTGTAAATGAGGTAAATGAATGCGACCTCGTCTCTCAGGTAGTCATATTTCTCGCTGTCCAGTAAACTCGCTGCCCATTTCTTCTGCTTTCTCTTCATGTTCCTGTCGAACACGTTCATGGTCCCTCCAGGTCTGCTGGAGATGTTTCTCCTGTCCCTCATGTGTCCCTCACGAGGACGGTGTGCTGCAGAATGAACTTTCTGTCCTGAGGTAAGGGGAAGGTGACTGACGTGTCTGAGAGGAATAATAAACCGAGCTGCTCCTCTCAGAAACACGCCGTGACAGAGACAAAACCCCTGCATCAGATTACTCATGACTGTATCTTACAAAAGACAGAAACATATAATACTATAAGACCAGCAGGATTTCTCTGACAACACCATGCAGATTTCATTCAGAGGCGCTGCTGCTGACCTTTCAGCGTGAAACACCGGCTCCGTTTCAAATAGATACGAAGTGAACTTTTATAACTAGATATACATACTTAACAAATCAGTACAAGTTGCGTCAAATATTACAGTCATGTGTGTCAACTGTTGTAGCTACAGTGTTATAGTAGCTATAATACCGGAGGTTTTGTCATTTTCTTAAGTGCGTTTGGTATTTTTGAATATTTTGTAGTCTAGATAGTGCTCATTCGTAGGGAGGGATGAGTAATTTAGGACTGAACCGCGATGTGTGACGTCACGTGTAAAAAAACGGAACTGGAAATGGTTTTATAGCAAACGAGCAACATTCACACAGTTTAGCCTTTAGAGGGGATTATTATTATTATTATTATTTTAATGGGCGAATAACATCCTTGTTAGTACTTGGACCTTCTTCACATTTGTGTACAAAATGATTCAAAGCTTTTAAGCGTTGACGTCAGGAGGCACAGCGACATCTGGTGGTTAACAGAATTTAAAGCAGCCATTTACTGAAGTTACAACTTCTTATATGACTGAAATTAAATGTATAAAAATCAGTATATTTGTGTTTAGGATGGTATTACACTTGTGCAGCAGGAAATGCATACATTATTCTATTCATGATTAAAAATCTATTAGAATTGTGGGACATGGAGACAGTGGAGAGCATCCTGACCAACTGTCTCGTCATTCAGTATAGTAAGTGCTCAAACTCTGAAGACAAGACTCTAACATGTGTTGTGAGAACAGCTGCAAAGGTCATTGTGGTTTCTTTACACACCATAACATCACATCACAACTGCTACAGATGATCATTTTTTCAGTTTTTAAAATTATTATTCATAGATCTGCCTTATAGACATAGATTTGAATTTAGGACTATTAAGTCTGTCGTGTAAATCTGCCTTTTATAAAAAGCACTGCACCTTCATTAGAATTACGATGGAAGAAGTCAGGGAAATCGAGAGACCAAGATAGAGGTTTCAAAGTAATACAGGAGAAGGTTTATTGTATACATGCATAAAGACAGCCTGTAACAGGAATACATGATCAAGCACAAGTATCTCCTGTGAGCATATGTTCGGAGAAATTGAGAGAGAACTAGCGATTGGAACTTTTAGAAACCCCCTGGCTATGTAACTGCTATGTCAAACTAAGCAACACGTTCACAACAAATTATCCTACTTATAATACTAATAATACTACACTACTGATTAAAGCATACTACCATCAGCATGAATGAATTCATTTTAGTTTATGTTGGTTAACATAATGATGGTTAACTGCACATTAATATGCACATTCCTTTCCTTTTCCATGTTTTCTATTTTTGTATTTGTTTAGCATTGCTATCATTCTGTATCATTCAGCTGAAAAGCTTATTATTTATTTATTATGATAAAGCAGAGCGGGAAAAAAGGTTAAACTTTCTTCAACCAGAACTATCTTCTTTGTATATTATTGGTGTGCATTAGCACTAAATAATAAGATTTTTAAAAGGCTTTTTTTTTAAATGTATTCAAGTAGATTCATATTGTAGGACAAAAACACACTCACTGGTAAGATGTACTGCGCATACTCTATTTAAATGAATCATTTGTTAATACATTTTTTTTAGAAATAAACTCGATTAAGGTAATCAGAAAATATTAGTTACAAACAAAACAAAATAGTTTCAAACACAATTTGTAATTGCACGAGCAGAATTTACCGACTCTTAAAAATTAAGATTTTCACATTCTTTTTTTTTTTTTTTACACTAGTTTTCAATATTCCTTTGCACAAAGTCATTGGCAAAATTCACAATTGTTTTCACAGCCATGAGAAGCAAAATATCTATCTCATTGTTGTTGGTGATTTCCTCATGGTAGTTCTTTACAGGGAAGATGTAGTTCACTGGAACACCCAGAATCATGCTGCATTTCTCCATCTAGAAAGACAGATACAGACGAACCTGCATGAATCCATGTTGAAGCTCATGTTGTAGTTCAGGGCAGTGGGTCAGTGGTCAAAGCATGCATTTCTGAATGAGGCTCTTATACTCTTACCCCTTCTTTGATTTTCTTGCTCCTGTATATCATTTCCAGGCTCTCTTTTACTTGTGAACATGCTTTATCCACCTTGGACATGATGACAACTTCAGGAATCCCTGTCATGATGCACACAGGTCACTCAATTTTTTTGGACTGATCATTCCACTACAGATATTACATTCTTTTTTTATTCATTAACTTTAAAGTAACACACCAGAGAGTAATATAAGAACAATTTATTTTGAATTAATGGTGAGTGGATGATGACTCGCCTGATCTGCGTGCATTCTTCTGAATTTCTTTAATTTTAGCAATGATGTCATTTGGTAGTTGGGCAATGTTGCTTGCTGGGAGGACAAACACCAGACAGTGAACTTTGTCATTTAGACTTGGTGTTCTATTATAGTCACTGCTGTGAGCAGTCAGCTCCTCCAAAGCATTAAACTGAAAATAAAAACATGAATTGTTATAATGTTGCATTAGAGGTGTAACAATTCACAAAACTCACAGTTCGATACATATTCAGTACAATAGCAATGTTTCCTTGCACCTCCAGGGTCTGGGTTTGACTTGGGGTCTGTGTGCTGTTTGCATGTTCTCCCTGTGCTTGGTGGGTTTCCTCTAGGTTCTCAGGTTTCCTCCGACAGTCCAATTAGGCAGATTAGGCTAAGTGGTGTTTTCAAATTTCCTGTAGTGCGTGAATGAGTGAGTAGTTGTGTATGTGTGTGCCATGCGATGGATTGGCACCCCATCCAGGGTGTACCCCGCCTCATGCCCTAAGTCTCCTGGGATAGGCTCCAGACCGATAAAGTGGTATAGATTATGAGTGAGTGAGTGAGTGGTAACAGAGACGTGTAGCCACAGTAGGCCAGTGAGCAGAATTAATTTGTCGGGAATATAGTCCACCCAGTATATAATCACCTTCTTCGCCTTCTTCAGCATAAGATACTCCTTAGGTTATAAATGGGTCAAGTTGCACGTGGAGCTGTGCTAGACAGCAGCTGCCAAAGATGGATAGCCCACTCTGACTAGGAACATCCCCACAATGCAGTTCAAAAGGTTCAAGAAAGGCCCCCATTATTGCAAGTGTGATATGGGGTGAGGCTTTCCATTAAACGGTTATGTTCTAACCCTGAGAGCAATGTATATCCGTTATCACCCAAATGAGGATGGGTTCCCTGTTGAGTCTGGTTCCTCTCAAGGTTTCTTCCTATTGCCATCTAAGGGAGTTTTTCCTTGCCACCTTTGCCCTCGGCTTACTATACAATCATTTTGATTCATACACATTTTTCACATTTCATAACAAAAATCCTCTATTATACCCCTCCCTGTGTCAGGAAGTGCACCACTTGCCCCAATTCCTTCTTTCCTGTTGCAGTCCATTCTCCAACTTGACACCGAGTTCCAAGCACGGAACGCAAACATTAGTTATTATTCTCTGTCTCTATAACCTTACTAGGGCTTGTAGTAAGTGCAAAACTTTTAGTAAAATTCTCTCATGGACAAGTACATCTCCGAATCTTTAGGTGTTGGTATCATTAGACACTCATCATCACCTGCTGGGGCTGGCTTTTTCTTCGTGGCCAAGGAGGACGGGTCCCTGCATCCTTGTATTGATTATAGAGGGCTTAATGACATCACCATCAAGAACCGCTATTCCCTGCTCCTGATGTCTACAGCCTTCAACCTCCTGCAGGGGACCAAAGTCTTTACCAAATTGGATATCTGTAGTGCTTATCACCTAGTTAGGATAAGGGAGGGGGATGAGTGGAAAACTGCCTTCAACACCCTGTCCGTTCACTACGAGTATCTGGTCATGTCTTTCAGGCTGGCTAACGCACTGGCAAGCCCTGGTCAACGACGTCCTCAGGGACTTCATCAATGTCTTTGCCTTTGTTTACCTGGATGACATTCTAATCTTCTCCCATTCCTTAGAAAAATATATGATAGATGTTCGCCAGGTGCTTCATTCACTTCTTGAGAATTGAAAAATGCGAGAAATGCGAGTGTGCCAAAGGGTCATGTTGTCACTATCAAAGCTAAAAATGTTATCATCAAAAATAAAAATGTGAGTTTCACTGCAGCACAGTTTCTTTTCTGGGCTTCATTGTTGCACCATTAAAGATCCAGATGGACCCCGCCAAGCTTCAAGCAGTGGCTGACTGGCCAGTTCCAACCACCCGTAATGACCTCCAGCCTTTCCTGGGTTCATCTACGACTATAGCTCGTTAGCCACGCCACTCACCTCCATTATCTCAGTAAAGATCCCAAAGAGACGATTTACCTCAGCCCCAATTCTCCTATAGCCGGACATTGTCGAGGTGGGTGCCTCAGATTCTGGAGTATGGGCGGTACTATCGCAGAGGTCACCCAGAGACAACAAGCTGCACTTGCATATTATTTTCTCTCTAACCGACCCTGGCCTGCTGACAGGAATTACAACATCAGTGATCAGAAGTTACTGGCGGTAAAGCTTGCATTAGAAGTGTGGAGGCATTGACTAGAGGGGACTGAGAACCCGTTCCTGGTCTGGATGGACCAGAGGAACCTGGAGTACCTCAGGACAGCCAATTGCCAATTCCTGACAAGCGAGGTGGTCTCTATTCTATTCTTGCTTTAATTTCTCTCTGTCCAAACTGGATGCGCACTCCCATAAATTCTCCCCAGTCCAGGATCAATCGACTGAGGCCACCATCTTGCCCCTTCAATGCCTCACTGGGGCAGCACGACTGGATATGCACAAGTCAGGATGGCTCTCAACCAGGAACCCAGCCCTCCAGAGACAGCCAACAGGCAAACTCTTTGTCCCGGACGCAGAACGACACTGTGTGTCCTCGAATGGGGGCTCATCTCGAGGCTAGGATTCCACCTGGGACACATTAGCCCTTGTCTAGCAACGCTTCTGGTGGCCCACAATCAGGGATGACACTCACTGCTTTGTGAGTGCCTGCCTCCAGCTGGTCATCTCAGACCCCTTCCTATCCCGCACAAATCCTGGTCCCATATAGCCCTCGATTTCGTCACCAGGCTCCCAGCTTCCAAAGATCACACCAGCATGGTAGTGGAACGCTTTTCCAAAGTGGTTCACTTTGTGCCCCTGTCTAGTCCCCCCACTGTCAAGGAAACTGCATAACTACTAATCACTCATGTTTTCCAGCTTCATGGACTCCTGACAGACATCGCATCGTACCGCGGATCCCAGTTTGCTGTGCAATTCTGGTCGGCCTACTGTAAATTAATCTGCCTTCTGTAAATGAATACGTCCATCCTATCTTCGGGGTATCATCTACAGACTAACAACCAAAATGGAGCGGGCCAACCAGGACCTGGTGACAGCCATTAGATGTATGACCTCAAAGGAGCCCCATTCCAGGAGCCGGATGCTCCCATGGATCGAATACACCCACATTGGCCACAAGCCTCTCACCTTTTCAGTGCTGTCTCAGGTACCAGCCTCCCCTGGACACCTGAACGCAAGGTCTATGGGTATGTTTTTTTTCATGTACACACAGTATATATGTATGTGAATGTCTGAAAACAGAGAACTATTTTAATAGGTCCCCTTTAAATGCAACATTTAAATTCAAATAAAGAGGTGGAACTAATGTCACGTTTCTGTTCCTAAGAAAGATTGTAAAAACACAAATGAATACTAACTTACTGTGAATCCCTCTGATATGTGCCCATGCAGAATGCCAACAATTTCATCTGTTTTTGCACCATCTAAACCTTCTTCGAGACCCATTGTGTCACCGAAAACGAACGGAAAGAACGATCCCTCTGTGCCTTTGTTCAGTTTGTAGACAGTGTGCTGTATACAAATAGAAAAATATTGTATAAAATTTATTTGAAATAGAATTAATTAAAAATTTTAACTAATCAGCAAACGAACAGCCTTTTCTGAATTGAAGTGAGTGTGATGGAGCAGGATTTTTTTTTTTTTAATAACACCAGTGTCCTGCAGGGCCAGGGTTGAGAACCATTGATGTGATACAATTTGTTACCTTGCGGGTTGCACTCGAACCACCAGTGAGTGAATGAGCGAGATAAGTGTTGCGGCCTTGAAGGACAGTATTAATTGAGGTTATGAAGGCAGACTTTCCAGCGCCTGCTGGTCCAACAACCAAAATCCTGAGATGATCAACATTTCTGTTTGACTGAAAGTCCCTCAGTGTCTGTAGCATTGCATCTTTGTCACTACAAGAAATTCAAAAGGGGACATTAGCTAAATAAAGTCAGTTTCATCAAAAATGTATTATAGCAAAAATGATAGCTATATCTCTTAATCCTGTTCAAGTAGGACTACTTATTTTTGTTTTAGATGAAAACATTTTAATAATATTATAATAAGCCAAATCAGGCAAAGGTTAAAATTCATTTCAATTCAATTCAATTTTATTTGTATAGTGTTATCAGTAAAATGTTAATATCATTCTCTTACAAACTGAATACAGGTGTTAGATTCCAATTAATATATATTTAACCTGTAATACACTCAACATATGACCCATAATAGAACAAACTGCAAAATAAGAGAATGCAGGCATGATTCTTCCCATGAAGCCTCAATTCATGGATTCTGACCTCCAAGTTACTGTCCTCCATGGTTTTCCAGAAGCTGTATGAGAAAACAGATAGTGTAAACTGTAGACTCTAAAGCATTCAGTATATGGAATTTTAGTTCAAACACATCGCAATACATTGAAACAATTGAGATTACTTGGACTCTTAGAGTTAAACTGTTAAACTCACTGACCACTTTATACTTCACTTACTTGTGCACCTGCTTATTTATGCAATAACTCCATTAACCAATCTTGTTATAGTCAAATAATGTGTTTTATTAATACATGCTCATACATGCCTAGAGCCTCAGCTAGTTTTCAGTTAAAACAATAGCGAGGAAAGGTTATCTTAGTGATTTTGATTAGGCATAGTTGTCTGTGCCAGAAGAGTGTGTTTGAGTATTGCAGAAACTGCTGATTTCCTATTAACACAGAAGGGTCTCTTGAATTTACACAGGGTCAACTATGGATATTATATGTGTTTCCTGCTATTATTCGATGGGCTATTTGATTTCTTTTTGAATATGTGCTTAAGATCATATAGGTTTTTTTTTTGCAGATGTTTGTTAAACAAGCTGGTTACTTTAAATTATGTCCATTATGCTTATTAATCATTGTAATAACATTCACATTGTATTTTTACACAAAACCTCAAAGTTTGTATTCTATATGTGTATTTCCATTCTTTTTATATTTTACCTTTCACAAACTCATTGGCAAAATTCACAATAGTTGTCACAGCCATGAGAAGCAGGATATCTATCTCAGTTTTGTTGGCGATTTCCTCATGGTAGTTCTTTACAGGTAAGATGTAGTTCACTGGAACACCCAGAATAGTGCTGCATTTCTCCACCTAGAAATGCAGACATAGAGACTAACCTGCATGAATCCATGTTAAAGCTCACATTGTAGTTCAGGGCAGTGGTCAAAGCATGCATTTCTGAATGAGGTTCTTATACTCTTACCTCTTCTTTGATTTTCTTGCTCCTGTAGATCATTTGTAGGTTCTCTTGTACTTGTGGACATGCTTTATCCACTTTGGACATGATGACAACTTGAGGAATCCCTGTCATGATGCATACAGGTTTTTTTTTTTGGACAATTAGAAATTTTTGGACTGATCATTCCACTACAGATATTACATAATTTTTTCGTATTTATTATTTTTAAAGTAACACAACAAAGAGTAATATAAAAACAATTTATTTTGAATTAATGGTGAGTGGATGATGACTCACCTAATTTCCGTGCTTTTTGCTGAATTTCTTTTATTTTAGCAATGATGTTAACAGGCAGTTGGGCAATGTTGCTTGCTGGGACGACAAACACCAGGCAGTGAAACTTATCATGTAGAGCTGGCGTTCTATTATAGTCATTGCTGTCAGCAGTCAGCTCCTCCAAAGCAGAAAACTGAAAGTAAAACATGAATTGTTATTGCATTAGGGCTGTAAGTCAGGGCTTGATACATATTCAGTACAACAGCAATGTTGGCTGGCACCTCCAGGGTCCACGTTTGATTCCTGCCTCAAGGTCTCTGTGTACATGGAGTTTGCATGTTCTCCCAGCTCTTGGTAGGTTTCCTCCCACAGTCCAAAGACATGCAGATTAGGCTTAATTCCTGTAGTGTGTAAATGAGTGAGTGGTTGTGGATGTATGTGCCCTGCAATGGATTGACACTCCATCCAGGGAGTACCCTGCCTTGTGCCCTGAGTCTTCTCGGGGGTGGGTGTCAAGCTGCAAGGGGGCCGTGCTAGACAGCAGCGGCAGAAGATGAGTTGCCCATTCTGAAAGTTCAAGAGACGCCTTAGGCTTGTCAAATGGCCCCATTATTGCCAGTGTGACATAGGTCGAGGCTTTTCATTAAAGGGACTTCCTACAACTATATGTGAGTCTAAAACAGCCTTCACAAAACTACTTTTGACACTTAGCCATCCTGTGGATATTTTTCTAACCCTGAGAGCAATGTTTATCTGTTATCACCCAAATGAGGATGGGTTCCCTGTTGAGTCTGGTTCCACTCAATGTTTCTCCCTATTGCCATCTGAGGGAGTTTTTCCTTACCACCATGACCCTTGGATTGCTCATTAGAAACAATCTAATCATTTTGATTCAGTCACAGTTTTCACATTTCATACAAATTTTCATAATTTTCTTTTGATTGTGCAAAGCTGCTTTGCGATAATGAGAAATGTTAAAAGCGCTATGCAAACTAAACTGAATTGAATTCTTTCCCCTGAAGAGCTCAAATCTCTCTCCTGCCTGATCCATTCTCGTTTACCTCCACTAAGGGCAATGGTGATGCTTACGTGATCTCCACCAATGTTTCTCACATCAGAAGTCCACCTGTGATCCCTGTCTATTGTCTGCAGCATCTCAGGTCAATCTTGAGCTTTCCCATTTCAAGAAGTCATCTGTTAATCATAGTCTTAATGAAACATGGTGCTAAAAATCTTGAGCAAAAACTAAACTTCTCCTTGTGCGCCACTTACCCCCATTCCTAGTTTCCTGTCGCAGTCCATTTTCCAACCTGACAGAGTTTCAAGCACGGAACACACAAGCAAGCATGAGTTATTATACTCTGTCTTTATATCCTTAATATGGCTTGTAGTAAGTGCAAACGTTTATTCAATTTCTCAAAAGACCACCTTCTGATCTGATGTGTCCTGCTTTTGGCCTGTTGTGACCTACCAGTCTGCCTCCTGTCTGACATGAAGGGCTGCTACAACACTATTTTTTCTCTACATTTAGCTTTTTCATTAAAAGAGTACCCAGTAGATTAATAAAAAAGGCAGAAAAAATATCATATTTTAAGAATAGGAACCAAACGAAAAAAAAAAAAATGCATTATATATTCACAGGCTTATGAGTGGCCGGTGGTTTATTTAAAGGCATTTTATGCATTGGCGTGGTTGATTTTAGTAACTGTGTTGCAGGGTTCCAGTTGAGGTGACATACAACTATCCGCCTCCCTCCCCATCTCATAATTCTGAGTGGAAGACCTTCCCAGGCAGTGTCCTTCCTAGCTCACACACTAGAATCTCTCTGCCCACACTGTCAAGGATAATTGACCTACACGGTGACATGATATCATTGAAATGGTGTGCAGATAAGATGAGAGTAAACAAATAGCTCAAAGGTTCTCAACTGTGCCAACCCTGGCAATGATACCGTGGGCCTAAATTCATGGCAGTCCAAAGTAAATTGTTTAACACACACAACTTTGTGGACAACTGTCAGAACATTTTCAGTTTAAATTAGCAATAACCACTGTTTTATTACTTCCTCATAGGAAGTATAAAGAGAATGTGGTGTTCTTGTTTACCATCAACATCAGAACAGTTACTGTGTCTTGCTTTTGTCATTGACATGCTGCAGCTCTCTACTACTTTAGTTCACAACACAAGTCTGTTGGAGAGAAATAAAATGGTAAAAGTAAAAGCCCGAGCTGGAGGTTTTTAATAAATTACCATTTTTTTCAGTAAAGAATAAGGGATAGGATTTTTTTTTCCATGTACACACAGTAGATATGTACAGTATGTGAATGTCTGAAGATAGAGAACTATTATTATATATCCTTTAAATAAAAAAAAGAGGAAGTACTGTCACATTTCTGAAAGATTGGAAAAAAACAAATGAATATTAACTTACTGTGAATCCCTCTGGTATGTGCCCATGCAGAATGGCAACAATTTCCTCTGTTTTTGCACCATCTGAACCTGATTCAAGACCCATTGTGTCACCGAAGACAAATGGAAAGAAAGATCCCTCAGTGCCTTTGTTCAGTTTGTAGACGGTGTACTGTATACAAGTAGAAATGAATTGTATGAAATTTATTTAAAATGGAATTCACTGAATTTTTTTTAATAATCAGCTAATGAACAGCCTTTTCTGAATTGAAGTGGGTGTGATGGAGCGAGAAAAAAACAACACCAGTGTCCTGCATATGTGTGATGCATATTATTACCTTGAGGGTGGCGCTCAAACCACCAGTGAGTGAGTGAGCGAGGTAAGTATTGTGGCCTTGAAAGACAGTATTAACTGACGTGATGAAGGCAGACTTTCCTGCGCCTGCTGGTCCAACAACCAAAATCCTGAGATGATCAACATTTCTGTTTGACTGAAAGTCCCTCAGTGCCTGTAGCATTGCATCTCTATTACTACAAGAAATTCAATAGGGGAAATTAGCTAAAAACAAAATTACGTAAAGTAAGATAGTGAATGTATATGTAACACAAAAATGGATAAACCTGTCTTAAAAATGTGCATTAGGAAATGCATAATCAGAAATAATTGAATGCATTTTAAAGCAATAAATTCTTAGCTGCATAACCTGTACAGTAGCAACCTTGGCCTCATTTTCTAAGAAATGGCAAAATAGTTTAAGAGCTAACAAAATTCTAGATGACAAATGATAGAAGAGTTATACTGAATTTATATTTGTCGGAGAACAAAAGGCTTTTGATCAAAAGGGAGAGCAAGTGAATAAAGAAAAGGTCTAGTCTAATTCAATTTGGGTCAATTTAATGAGCAAGTCCAATATAGTACTATTAAAAACCATAATCGGCAACAGAAGAGTATTAAAAAAATCCAAAATATATAAAAACCAACATATTAGTGAAATAATCTAATACATTAAATGTATTATTGCCTCATTAAAATGCCCTAAAGAGTAACATAGTCTACAGTCCATGCAGTATTTCACTGACCCTGATCTCCAATTTACTGGCCTCCATGGCTTTTCAAAAGCTGTAAGTGAAAACAGATCATTAGCCGGTGACATTACAATATGAGTTTTTTTTTCCCATTAAGTATGTAATATATATATTTCTTTAAATACATACACATTCATTTGTATTATTTTATTTTTTATTTTTAATGCATTTTAAGCATACATTTATACAGTATAAAGATAGGAAACTTACTAGAACTATTTCCACCCATGATGTGATTACTCTCCTGTAAGACACAGTCGAAACTATAATTAAAAAATATAGGCCTGCTATCTTATCTGTACTTCTAATGACTTAAGTGAATACCCAATTATCTACAAACTCTCTATAGGTCAGTATAAGATAAGATATTCCTTTATTCATCCCACAGTATATTGTCCTTAGCTAGATATTCGGACACTAGACAGTCAATATGTTGTAGATTAATTTCCACTGTATTTGTGCTCGATATATCAAGCCATTTTCTTTGTGTTTTTCATGCACTGGTTTATGTTTTTTATGTAACTGCAACATGTAACCGCTTCCCCTGTTGACACACCAACAGGACTTCCTTAACACTAATAAACACTTGTTTTTTAGTTATTATTTTTTCAATCGGTCACATGCTGCTTGAGTTTAAAGGGTAGATGGCGATGAAAATCAAAAATCCAATATCTCAAATTATTTAAATAATTTATTTTGAGTTTGAATAAGCTACTCTGCATGCAGTATGAATACCAATATTCTTGTTCTGCTCATACAACCAAAATCACATGGAAGACAGCTGACATGACCGTTGTTCGGAAAATGATCATCGACACTCATCACAAAGAAGTTGCTGTTGTATAATTGCTAAATTAATTAAATAACTTTTTTTACGAATGAGATAATGAAGCACTTAACATTGTGAACATTCCAGTAAACCAACTCCCAAACAACTCAGTGTTCTACTAACCTGGCGTGACAAGATGTATCAGCTTGTTCTTTAACAAATTCAGAAATTAACTCTTGGTGAAAATGTTTTGCACATTCTCTTTATTATCATACCCAGTCTAGTTATTGTATCTTACCTTTGACCTGCAAGACAGGAGTATGGAGAGTGGTAGAGTGTTCCTTATAAGTTTTACAAACCTTACAAACGTCCTTTTGTATGGAAGCAAGAATCTTCTTTCACTTTCATTTTTTTCATGTCCTCTGTGTGCTGTGTTTAGGGTACAAAGAGTCCTTAACCCCTTGAGGATTGCTGCTATTGTTCAGCAATTCCCCCTCAGAAGTATGCACCAAAATTTAAGGGCTTGTTAATTAGAGGAAGCAGTTGGAATTACCCATTTCTTTGTTTCAAGTCACAGACAACGTTATTTCTTTGTTTCAAGCTCAAACACCTTTTTTTATTCAACACTGATCTCTGTACTCAGAAATCAGGCCCTCAGTCCACCATGGCATCATTAATAGTGATTGGCTAATGGAAAGCTTAGGGCCTTCTATCTTTAAGAATAATACTTTGTCCACTGGTTTGCCAGCTGTTGCACCTCCTCTGTGTATGATGTGTAATTGTTGTTGCTGATGAGCCTCAAACTTAAAGATGTGGGTCATAATGTAGATGGAGATGCAGTTGTTGGTCAGCAGTGTTAATAATAATGGAATAAGCAACCATCCCTGGGTCACTAGTGGAAAGTGTGATGATGTTGGATCTGGTGCCATGGATCTGGACTGTATAGGGCCTTTCAGTGAGGGAATTCAGAATCCCCAAGCTTTCCAATCACCTGCTGAGGGTGTCGGTTGATTTAGATGCATCGGAGGTGTCAGAAGGGGGCAGGTGGGCTTTATGAAAGATCACATCTTCTGCAGAACTATTTTTGCGATGTCCAAACTGCACTGCATCCATTGTGGAAGTGGATATTGGCACTTGAAGTGGCTAAGGCCTATTTACTCAAAGCACTTTATGATAATTGGTGTAAGTGCTACTTGGTGGTAATTAGGTGTTCTATTACTGAAGCTTTCTTTGGCACTGGTTACATAAAGCACATGGTCATCTGGCAGGGAGTGGTTTTCCTGCCTGCTTGTTTTTTTGCATCCTTAAACCAGGCTTGGAAGGCATTAAGTATGTCTGGTACACAGGCATCTGTGTTGTAGACATGTGGCGGGATCCTGTAATCCATGATGTTCTAGGTGCCCTTGCACTTGAATAGTTATATTTGAGGCTGATCGTTCATGTCTAATCGATAATAAATGTAAATGTATAAATGTAATAAACCATATAAAATGTATTTTGGAGTCAGTGTGGCAATACATGAATTGGACCACCAAAGTACTGTAAATCAGCTAAAAGAGTTAAATAACGCATTAAATGAGGTAAATGATGCAGCAAATTATGTAAATTAAATAATAAAGGGGTAAATAAAGTTGTAAATAGGGTAAAAATCAGTGCACTGGTGCACAGTCATGTTGAAACCGGTATGGGATTGTTTTTCAGGAGTTGGTCTTGGCCACTTAGTTACAATCAAAGGAACTTTTAATGCTTCAGCATACAGAGACATTTTGGACAATTTCATGCTCCCAAATTTGTGGAAACAGTTTGGGGACAGGCCCTTCCTGTTTCAACATGACTGCACACCAGCGCACAAAGCTAGACATAAAGACATGGATGAGCGAGTTTGGTGTGGAAGAATTGGACTGGCCTGCACAGAGCCCTGACCTCAACCTGATAGAACACCTTTGGAATGAATTAGAGCGGAGACTGCGAGTCAGGCCTTCTCATCCAACATCAGTGTCTGACCTCACAAATGCACTTCAGGAAGAATGGTCAAAAGTTCCCATAAAAACACTCCTAAGCCTTATGGAAAGCCTTCACAGAAGAGTTGAAGCTGTTATAGCTGCAAAGGGGGCAAGGCCCTGTGGATTAAGAATTGGGTGCTACTGAAGTTCATATGCGTGTTAAGGCGGGAGAGCAAATACTTTTGGCATTAGTGTAGGTCTCATAAAGTTTTTACCTAGCTCATGCAAGTCCTCACTAGCCTGCACTGTGCTCACCACCAGGAGCTCCTCCACCTCTGCGTGCAGCAAGCAAAACACTTTCAGGCGTTCCTCCAAGAGCAAAATAAAAACTGGTTTTTAAATATTTCGTCCACTTTCCTGAAAGGATAAGATGTATTACTTTCTCAATACCCAAACTTTCAGAAATGGAAATTGTAAACATGAATTACAGTAAATCAACAGGGCTTTGAACACTATTACAACTCATTAACATATAAAATGTGCAGTTCAAGAAGTAGTTGGCTGGGACAATTCTAGAAACAAGTACTGTATATGGCTGACAATTCTAGCATAAAATTTGAGCTTCATTCGAACATCATTTGAGTTTGAGCTCTACACTATTTAAAGGAAAGTTGTTTTGCATTTAATCTCGAGCATGTTCTTCCTGACACAAATGTATGCATGAAACAAGTGCAAAAATATAACAGATTTGCTGCTGACAAAAAGAAAGTTTCACAAGGAAGATCCAAAATCTACATGGTTATAATGTTAATGATTTTAATATTATGGCTAGTCAGTGTACTAAGAGTACTTGCACTATGCTGATTTACACATTTACTGCTTTTATTTATTATTTTATTTATTTTGTAAACCTATTCTTCCAATTAGGGACATGGTGATTTCAATTAATAGTTTGTTAATATTTTGCCAAGTGTGGATGGGAATTTTTAGCCCCAAAGAAGTTTATAAAATGTATAAATTAAACTGGTTAGCTCATTCAATGGGAATTATTGCCACATATCCACAGTTGTGTGCACCTTTATGGAACTGAAGGTCATATTTCAAGGCTTTAGAAGATATTTTTAATGATCAAAAATGCACAGTTTCTTTAGACTCCCGGAAAAAACATTTCCTGAGCTCCATTTTTTCAAACAGTTCTTCCCACAAAGCCACTGGCAAAATCCACAATGTTTTTCAGTGCTGTAAGAATAAGAATATCTGCCTCAGGGTTGGTGGTGATTTCCTCTTCATAGTTTTTTACTGGGAAGATGTGGTTCATTGGCACGCCAAGTCTGAATCTGGTCTCACTCATCTAGAAAGACAGAGACTGAGAGTAACTTGCATGAACCTATAGTAAAGCTTGTCTTTCTATGCATTAGAACTGTTGATGCCTAATACCAATACTCATCAACTTGAACTCATCGACTTGCTCTGATACTACTGCACTACTCACTCTGTCTTCGATTTTCTGGCTCCTGTAGATCATTTTCAGGTCTTCACATACAAGCGGACAGGCTTTATCCACCTTGGACATGATAATGACTTGAGCAATCCCTGTCGTAATGCATGCAAGTGATATAATCATATGTGCTGATGTAAAGCTTTATACTAATTAGTCTTGGAAAAATGATTGTGACTGATCTAGAGATGCAAATACATTATGATTGTGTCTACATCAGTTACATTATAGAGATTATTAATACGTGGACAATAGTGTTAACAAATGTGTATAAGAAGCATATGACTCACCCAAATCACAAGTGCTTTGCAAAACAGGTTTTAATGTAGCCGTTATGCCACGCATTATGTATATGTTATTGGATGGTATTACAAACACCAGACAGTGAATTTTGTCATTTAGAGCTGGGTTTTTATTAAAGTCACTGCTGTCAGCAGTCAGCTCCATTGAAGGATTAAACTGAAAACAAAAGCACAATCTGTCAAAACACTAATAATGCAACTTAAAAAAAAAATAATAATAAGAATATTTATAATATTAAAAAAACATTTAAAAAATGTATAAATATGGTAGTATGGCAGTGCTAAAACATCATGTTGAATTACAAGAACTGAACAAAAACATGTTGCAAAAAAAATGTTTGTATTTCTGCATTTCAATTTGATCCAAGTGAAAAAAAAAATCGTGATAGCATTTATAATGGTTGAAATTTTTGGCACAGCAATTTATCGTGGTTGTATATTGCAAATGAATGTAATTCAAGCATTTAAAAATTCAATGCAAAACCAAAATCCTGCTAAAAATATATTCAAGTGTTTAAAAAACACCATCTTCATTACTTTTCAACCTCACAAATTCAGGCTGCCAAAAATCAGGTACAGTGGAACCTTGGATTACGAGCATAATTCGTTCCGGACGCGGGCTAATATTCGAAAATACTCATAAACCAAATTTAATTTTGCCATAAGAAATAATGAAAACTCAAATTATTCATTCTGCAGTCCAAAACAATAAATACATAAAAATAATTTATACAACATATAAATAAAAATAAAACAAATTAACCTGCACTTAACATTTAAAAAAAAGTAAAAATAAATCCAGACAGTTAAGTGTTTCCTTTTGTGCGCACAGGCGCCGTGTATTTGTATGTGTGTGTGTGTGGAATTAGCCCCTCACCTCATCTTAAACAGTAAAACTCCTTCTCCCTCCCACACCTCGCTTTTTAAGTTTCACAACTAACATACACAATGCAAACACTGTTTTAACGGGGAAAAAAAAGAAATCTCTCTAATGATACTCACGTGAGCATACTAACGGAATCACTGCTTACACACAGAAGAGAGAGGGAGATGTTGATTCTAAGAGACGAGCACTAAGATCCAGCAGGGGACTCTTATTTTGACACAGGGGACGCAGCAGGGGAGACGATTACCCATAATTCCCGCAGCACAAGAGAGAGAAAAATCATTGGCTCAGTTGTGATCGCTTGCCGCTCGGTGTCAAAATAAGAGTCGCATGCGTGATACATGATACTCGGCGCTTGTAAACTAATACTTTCTCGGTTTCCGATTAAAAATGTATTAAAAATCTTTGCTCGGTTTGCGGAACACTTGTAAACCACGTTACTCGCGATCCGAGGTTCCACTGTATTAAAGTTCAGATGGACAAAATTAGCCTCTTCAAATTCAAGTAAATTCAAATTCAGGTCTCTACATCAGGGATATCACAGGAATTTAGGAAACGGATTGATTTGATTGCTGCAGTCTACTTTACAGGGAGCTACTTGCCGCAATGCAGTGCTCTGGCTGGGTTGCCAGTTGAGTGGCAAAAATATGGTGCTGTCTAATTTGATGTATCCAAAGCAAAGTCATTTTATTTCTCTTTTATTCAACTGTGATAACGATGGTTATCCTTTCCTTTGAATTTTAATACCTGAATTTTGGCAGCCAGAATTAGATTTTTTATATATATTTTTGAACAGCAATTTAGTAAGGTCAATATTTTTACATTGAATTTTTAAATGACTGAAGTACATTGTCAGGTGGCACAGAGTGTCTTGGTCTTTACAGATTGTCCCTGCATAGTGTACTGTATGTGTTCTTAATATGTTCTTTCACGTGGTTTAGTGTAATTGTATGCAAACACTGCATGTTTGTGGTGGTGGTGGGGAGGGGTGGTGACTTAAATTTCATACATTATTTTTGATAACAGCATGAATGAACGTTATAAATAATATTTTACATACTCTGTATTCTTTTTAGTTACAGTATATAAGCAGAAAAAAGTGTAAATTATTTAGGCCTACTTTTTTTTTTTTTACAGCATTTCTGAGAATATCGTACATGTAAATGAATTGCAACTGCAACTTACTATATATCCCTCTGGCACATGACCTTTTAGAATATTTATGATGTCTTCTGGGCATGCACCACTTTCTCCATCACCCACGCCCATCGTGTCGCCAAACACAAAAGGAAAAAGTGATCCCTCTGTGTCTTTTACTGTGTAGACTGCATACTGAAAACAAACAGTTGTGAATCCTGTAAAATACTTTCATATTTGTAAGATAAATAAATATAATATAATATAGACTATAAAGATATTCAGAAGAGGCCACTTGGTCACCTTGGGGCTGACTATTGAATCAGTGAGTGAATGATCGAGGGACGTATTGCGTCCTTGGAGAGCAGTGTTAACTGAGGTGATGAAGGAAGACTTTCCTGCACATATTGGTTCAACAACCAAAATCCTAAGAGTGTCGACTCCTGGGCTTGTTCGAATCTGCTTTAGATTCTGTAAAATCTGTTCTCTGTTACTTAAAGAGAATAAAAATGGACCATAAACTATGGAAACTACAATGCAAACCATATATTGTTAATTAAACTACAAAACACACAAACTAAATTTAATACTGTAGTAAATCAAGCATGGGAATGAGAGCAAAAAGAGTCTAATCTAATACTTTAATAAACCCATCTCCATCCATTTAGGAACCCATGTAGTCCAACTAAGAACCGTTGAGGATCAGTGGTGACCATTGCACTTATTTCCACCTTGTACGACCACGATAGGACCTCTGGTCAATATCACACACACATTCACACTCACGTCTTTGGACTGTGGGAGGAAACCCACCAAGCACGGGAAGAACATGCAAACTCCATAATAAACCAAGCAGGGGGAAAAGCGCAAGCAAGCATTGTTAAAGTATACTGATCCTGACCTCCAGTCCACTTCTCTCCATGGATTCTCAATTTCTGTAAGAGCAAACAGAGCATTAGCCATCGTTTCTTGTGGGAATATATTCTGTAACATGAGCATTTTCATTGTTCATTTAGTCTTTGGAATTTCCTGATGTAACTTTCATCTACAAAAATTACATTAAAACAATGTTAGTTGTTAATATAATATACATTATACTATTTTTCTTTTCCTGAAGTGTCTATATATATATTTTTTTTTAGCTGATATCTGATAAAACATCTTCCATCCAAAGACGTAGAGATACAGGTCAAGAGCTTTAGGTATGTTCACGTCACAATATGTGATCTGACTTTAATGTGACATACTGTAGGTGCAAAAATCAAATCAAATAAGTGTAATATTCATGGGGAATATTTATATATACTGCATGTAACTGTGAGTGATGAAAGCAGTATTTTAACATAAAATAACTGATCTTCATGTGAATCCTGACAAACTTGTAACACTTGTTCAAATCTGAAAATGTGATTAAAATGTGATAATTTTGTTTATCGGGCACATGCTGTAATTGAAGAGGTATTAAAAGAAAGAAACCAGCATGAACAATGTGACAACTTGCACAAGTGACAACTTACCTGGATCTTTCGGCTGTTGTTTAGAACCAAATAAACCCATGATACAATTATTTTCCTGTAAAAAGTATGAAATATTAAATATATTTTTAAAAAGTTTGAATACATCTCTACTTCGAACTGATTTATGTTGAAGACTAAAATGGTATTCTCTCATTATAAAAAATATTTAAAAATTAACAACATTTGGGAAAAGGAAAAAGGTAAATTTTTTAGTATATATCTTTATAACTAAATACATAACTAGTAATATATTTTGCAGGTGGCAAAAACAAGCACAACATCCTCATATACTAACATTGCCTTACATGGTTCAGTGAACTTATCTCGCATTCTGCTTATTTGTGATAAATAAGGGTGTATGCCCTTTTACACACACACACACACACAAATACTTTTTTTGTTGTTGCTATTTTATTATTTTTTGTAATAAATAAATAAATAAATAAATAAATGAATGAATAAATAATACAGTACCAGATAAAAGTTTGGACATGCTTTATAATTGTTTTATTGTTTAGTGATTTATTTTCCACATTCTAGAACAATACTGGCTTTCTTCTTCTTCTATGAAATAACAGATATGAAATGACATAATTAAGTAACACCAACAGTCAGTTGTTATTTTAAGACATGAAGGTCAGCTGTTCTGGAACAGTTCTTGCAAGAACAGTATTGTCAAGAGCATTTGTAAAACCCATCAAGCTCCATGATGAAACTGCCTCTCATGAAGACCTTCTCAGGAAAGCAAGACCAAACCTTACCTCTGCTGCAGAGGAGAAGTTCATTTAGAGTTAAAGAGTTTAGAGTTGTTTTACAGTGTAGAAAGAAATAAAAATCAGGAAAGACCATGGAGTTAGAGGGTGAGTCCAAACTTTTGACTGGTAGTGTGTTTATATGTTAAAAAAAAAGGGGGGGGGGGGAGGTTTTTGTCTGTACATTGATCAAAACTCTACTTCAATGAGAGTACACATCTGCCTGAAGTTTACCCTGCACCATAAGTGAAATCGAAATGTGGAGTAAAAGCAACATTATGAACAGTTATGTGCCGGATTTAATAAGATACCTGCTCAATGTAAACCAACATCTGCCTCAATAGGTATTAATTAGAAAAGCTAAACCGAATATTTTTACTGGGATTAGTTCATATATTCATGGCTAAAATAACAACGCTGAAGTGGTATAAGTAAATTTTAACACACTGGAGTCGTTTTAAGACAAAACCTTATCTTTATCCAATCTACTTTCTCCATTTCTCATCTGTGTTTTTCTCTTTTTGATTACAGAACAGGAAGTGTATTTGTCTGACCACGGAAGAAGTACAACTTAGTGTAAAAACAAGCCATAAGACGCTCAACAAAATGACAAAAAACGTGATTTCTTTGTTTTAATAAGATAGACAGATTTCTGCTGTACAGAAAGACAAACAGACAGACAGACATGGGCTTCAACATGAAATAATAATAATATTATCACTCATATATATCAATATAATATGATTATATTAAAGATCAGCACATTATTTTTAGCCTTAACCTTTCACCTATTTCTACAAACTCTAACAGTCAACGACACGTACTAACACTAGTGTAATATGTTGTTCTTGTGTAAAAGTTCTCTCTGTGGCTGTAACATACTATAATGTTAATGTTGTTTGAAACTTATTTATGAAGCTGTGGTTGCTTATTTCTCCTGTTGGAAGAACCCAAAAGCACTCAGCACTCGGGAATGAAAGTTACTCGCTTTAATAGTCAATTCACAGAAAATCCAAGTGAATAAAAAACAAATGAAGGAAACTCCTTGGATCAAACGCGTTGTAGATGTCTACGTTTTAACCGATGAAATGCACACAGGCGGTCAGCATCAGCGCCTCTATTAGCCACATTAGCTACAAAAATCACAACACGGAGTTAGGGGGAAGAAAGTCACAACGCGGTTTTATTACACAATACGTAATGGTTCCAAAGTCAATAGATGTCAGTCTAAATTAATTAACCTCCCAGTTATATATGAATAAGAGTGTTGCGATAGCACTACCTATTCTTTTGTTGTTGTTTTCTCTTTCTCGGTTCCCCTGGGAATACTTCCGCCCTAACCGAATTTGTCCGTGCCAAAATGCGCCATCTTCTGGTCATGTCCGGTGTTACCTCTCAGTCTCGATTCTGTTTCTCTCCTCGGCTGCGGTGTTGAAGTAAATGTGGGAGTCCGTTTGTTCAGTTTGTCAGCTTTACATTTAATATTTAAAGTCAAATAGATTAAAAAAAAAAGAGTTTTTCATCGGAAAAACTAATTATGTTTTCTCTCAAGTCGGCAGACTTAAATTTCTCCAATTGTGTAATTATAAAAAAGAGAAAAGTCCAGCAAAGCCATAAAATTTTCACAAACAATGAGAAAAATAATGGAGCAAATTAAGTAAATAATGCATTATATTAATTAATAATGCTGTAAATGAGGTAAATAACAGTGAATTATGAAAATAATGTAGCAAATGAGGTAAATAATGCTGTAACTGAGGTAAATAACATTTTAACTGATGTAAATAAGGTCATAAGTGAGGTAAATAACCCTGTAACTGAGGTAAATAATGCTGTAACTGAGATAAATAACATTTTATATAACATTTATTATAACATAATAAATAATTATTACATAATAAATAATGTCATAAGTGAGGTAAACAACTTTGTAAATGGGGTAAATAACACTGTAACTGAGGTCAATAATGCTGTAACTGAGATAAATAACATTTTACCTGAGGTAAATAAAGTCATAAGTGAGGTAAAAAAAAAAAACTTTGTAAATGAGGTAAATAACATTGTAACTGAGGTAAATAATGCTGTAACTGACGTAAATAACATTTTACCTGAGGTAAATAATGTCATAAGTCAAGTAAAAAACTTTGTAAATTAGATAAATAACACTTTAACTGAGGTAAATAATGTGTAACTGAGATAAATAATGTCATAAGTGAGGTAAATTAAAATGTTTTTCGCCCAATTAGGCAGCCTTAAAGTTCTGCAATTGTGTAATTATAATAAAGAGACAATTCCAGCAAAACGATCAAATTTTCATAAACTTCTCTCCACACAAACATATAATTTGGGATAACAAGTATATTTTATTTAAAAATAAAAAAATTTTCTTGGATACAAAGTGGTATCTAAAAGTTCAAAGACGTACCTGCCCCAGAAGGCGATAAGCATACACTTGGTCGAGCTGTTTACCTGCCTCACCTTTTCCGGTCATGGAGATGTCTATAGTTGTCTTTTTTCAACTATAAAGTTAGGATTTATTTTGCATTACAACATACAATACTTCTGAGAGAAAAGAGATTGTTGTAGTGTTCGGTACGATTTTATTTGGTTTAATCATGTTTAAGAAAAGATGGAATCCCTCTCATAGCATGACCCCATTTAACCATACTGATACTTTATTGTCAAGAGGAAAATCAGAAACACCTGACTGAACAATGCAGATGAGCTGAGGCTGCTATCAAAGCATCCAGGTCTTCAGTAACACCTCAGAAGTGCCACAGGCTGATCGGCTCCATACCATACTGCACTGATGTAGTAATTTGTGCTACAGGAGCCCTGATCGGGAAACTGGCATCTGTTTCAGATTTTCTTCATGAGAAATTCTCTTTTGATTTATTTTAGCAAATATTCTAATATATTGAGATACTGGATGTTTTATTTCATGATCTGTAAGCCATAATAATCAAAATGAAAATAAAAAGGCTTGAAATATTCCACTGTACATGAACCTACAATTTGAGAAAATGTAACTTGTTAAATAAAATTTTGAAAGAAAAAAAAAAAGTAATTTTTTTTCTTATTAGAAAAGATATTCTAATTTTAAAAGGGATGTTCTGTATGTGTGGTAAGGGAGTGGGGAGAAAAGTGTAAGACATGTATGCATGAAACAAGCACACAAATACAAGATAAATAGCATTATATATATGTATGTCTGTGTGTACGTATGCAAGTGATATCAAAATAATATATTGAAACTGCATGGGAAAAACTTGAAAATAATGTGTACACCTCAAGTAAATAACCAATAGAGAAGACTTTAAGAATGCATACACCAAGTGCACTGCAATGTGTCTCAGCTGTGTTTGCTGTGTTTTGACATTACTCCTAGTTAGTGTGTGCATGAGCTGCAACACATTGGCAAGAATTTAAAACTACTTTCACCCCTGCTTATTACTGTATATTAGATAAAAAAATAAAATCTTGTAACCTTGTTCACAAAATAGTCAAATTAGCATAAAAAAAGACTCAAACATGATAGCCCTCCTCCCTCATCCCAAAAACATGCTGTTAGGTAGTTTGACAACAAATTACCCCTAGATGTGTGTGTATGATGCCCTGGAGAAGGAATGGAGTTCCTTCTACAGTATGATGTATTCCTACCTTACACCAAATATTGGGCAGGACGAATGCATACAAATGAATACAACTTAATACAGTTATAAAAGTCCCTAATTAGGCCAATAATAGTCAGAATAGTACTCCACAATAGTACTGTAATATTTATTTGCACATCTACTTCAATGTTTTTAACATTTAATGCAGTATACAGTATATTGATTCAGCACTGGGTGAACAACTAGCTACTTCATATAATATAGTGTTATTAATGGAAGATAGAATAATATATTATGAGAACTCGACATGGCCAAAAAAAAAAGTCACCGCCTGGATTTAACTAAGCAAACAGATTGTGGTAGATCATCATCTACGTGGAAGGATATGTTAAAAAATATCCTGAATAAGCTTGATGGGAGATCACAAAAACGCATAGTGAAATCAAATCTTAAACAAAACAACAGGAGAACTCACAGCTATGTTTAAAAGTGAAATTAAGAGGGATGGGACTAAACAGCAATGTAGCCTTAAATACCCCCCATGAATCAGTAGCTTGTACAGTGGATTCACATTTAGCAGCAATGACTTGTTTCCTGTATGACTTCAGTATCAGTCTCTTAAATTATTTTGGTCTATTCTTCTTCAGTTCATTGTGGTTTTTGGACATTTGCTAATGCACAGCTCTAAGCCACTTATAAATGAGGCTAATCAGAAAAAGGCTTCAATTTGCTAGGGAGTATGGACTGTGGATCATTGGAAGGTCATGTGGTCTGACCATACCATGTTTAAGAGTGATGGGTGCATCAGGGTAAGAAGAGAGGCAGATGATGTGATGCACCCATCATGCTTAGTGTCTACTGTACAAGCCTATAGAGTGTTATGATCTGGAGTTGTTTCACTTGTGCAGCAACGTTATGTGCCCAAAGAATTAGGTTAGCTGATGACCAGAATGTGCTGAATGACAAAGGCATCAATGGATTTTTTTCCTTCCGTGATGGCATGGGCATATTCTATGATCACGATGCAAGAATTAATCAGGATCAAATTGTGAAAGAGTGATTCAAGGAGCATGAGACATTTTCACACATGGATTGGCCACCACAGAGTCCAGACCTAAACCCCATTGAGAATCTTTGGGAATTTTTGAAGAAGCCTTTCTGTAGTGTTCTGACTCTTCCATCATCAATGCAAGATTTTTTGAGAGAAATTAATGCAATTCTAAATAGAAATAAATATTGCGACATTGCATAAGCTTATCAAAACAGTGCCATGGCTAAAACTGAAAAATATCTATCTTGGGCATCTACATGGGTTACTGCTGATTCCGAAGACAAATAAATCAATATCTGTGTATAAAATAAACTGACAAATTTTGGAACTAGTTTAGCGGAAATAATATACTGTACATTGTGGATGTGTCTCATTTCTGAGGCCACATCCTTCAAAGAACCATGAAGGACCACTGCCCAAAATGAGATGGTCTGGTCTAAGAAGGTCTAATCACCAGCCATTTCCACCTTTAACATAACATGAAATATAATGATATATAAAATAAAAATTATCCTGGTTATAAAAAGGTTACATGGCATAAATTGGATGTGGTTGCCATTGGTTATCAACATGTAACAACATTTAACCATGTTTTATGAAAACTTTTATTATTTTGCTATCCTCAGGTCCTACATCTGCAGTGGTCTCTTCTGGTCTCTGCAAAGAATCTTTGGATAGGTAGAGCCTCGAAGTATATACTGTTGCTTTCTTGGTCAGGGGAAAGAAGTTTGCATTTGTCAGCCACATTAAAAGGAGCCTTTGAAATGGGACAGTCTTATTTGTGACGCTATGACATAATCAGTCTTCAAATGTGTCCTTCAAAAGGATTTGGACCCCGAAATGAGACATTCCCTATGAGCGTATGACCACATTGACCACTATTTTACAACACTTATGATCCACTGTGGGCAATAAACTGGAACGTCAATTTACACTCTGCTCAACTCCTGACCCCATCAACATAACTTTATATTTATTTTTCTGCTGGGAAGCTAAACTGAACAGTGGTCCACTGTGCATAAAGTACAAAAAGGTGACATGAATCTTCCTTAATATACACTTTATCTTGCTTCCACCAAAACTTCCAAATATGTATTTTTTTTTTTTTAGATTTCCCTTTGAACATAGTCATTGGCAAAATTCACAATATTTTTCACTGCCATAAGAATCAGAATATCCGTCTCAACATTGGTGGTCATTTCCTCACAATAGTTCTTTACAGGGTAGATGTATTTCACTGGAACACCCAGTCTGGCGCTGCATTCCTCCATCTAGAAAGACAGACACGGTATAATTTGCATGAACCAGTGTAATTGCTGATGTATTTCACAGCAGCGGGTGATTGATTTGATTTCTGTACTAGAGGAGGTACATTTGTGAGATCTGTACATTTGTAGATTTGTGAGAACTGAATGAGGTTTTTAGACTTACTTTAGCTTTGATTTCCTTGCTCTTATAGATCAATTTAAGGTCCGCTGATACCATTGAACATGCTTTATCCACCATGGACATCATGACAACTTGAGGAATTCCTGTGGAAGTCATTTCATATGTACTTATGATTTAATTGCTGTTGTAAGTGTCTGAAGTTAAGCTTTATAAGATTTGTCTCAGAATGATTATTCCATTACTGATACATTGCTGATTTCCCTTTGAACAAAGTCATTGGCAAAATTCACAATATTTTTCACTGCCATAAGAATCAGAATATCCGTCTCAACATTGGTGGTCATTGGTGGGGGGGCTGGGTGAAACATTGAGGGAGAATGGGAAAGAGAGTTTTGGTTGAAATTATGTCCAAACATTCAAAGTGGATGTTGGATCAAGCCTGTAATTCCACGGATCTCTTTATACCTCACCAATCCAACTGTAAAATAGTATAAAACTGAGCTAGGGTATAAACAAATTCTGAAGCTTTGCATGTTGCCGAAGTACCCTGAACTACTGTCTATTGTGAAATGAAGAAGTTTGCAACCACCAGGATGTGTCCTGGAGCTGGCAACCTGGAAAAGCTAAGCAACAGAGCTAGAAGGACCTTCATCAAGGAGATGACCAAAAAAATAATCTAATGGTTATACTAAAATAGCTTTATAAGTGATTTTTCAAAAGTTCTTGGAAAGACATACATTTTCAAAAGGTGCTTCTACACAACACTGAATAAATGATTTCAAATGATATTTTCTGTTTTTATTTAGTTCTGAATTTGCAGAAATTTCTAAACAAAATAATAATAATTTTTTATAATTAAATCTAAACAAGATGCATAAAATGTGTTAACACCAAATGTGTCTGAATGCCACTGTACTGTATATGACTGTTTTTTGTAAATGAACCACTCACTCACTCATCATCTAGACTGCTTAATCCTGTATTCAGGATCACAGGGGCCCTGAAACCTATCCCAGGAGACCTAGGGCACAAGGCAGGGTACACCCTGGACAGTGTGCCAATCCATTGCAGGGCACACACATAAACTCACACACTACAGCCAATTTGGGAACGCCAATTAACCCAACCTACATGTCTTTGGACTGTGGGAGGAAGCCAGAGTACCCGGAGGAAACCCACCAAGCACGGGGAGAACATGCAAACTCCATGCACACAGAGGCGGGAATCGAACCTGGCCGGGAATTGAACCCGGCCCCTGGAGGTGCAAGGCGACAGGGCGAACCACTACACCACCGTGCCACCTGTGAATGAACCAGTTTAACTTGAACACTCACCCAGTTCGCGTGCTTGGTGCAGAACAAGTTTCAATTTATAAAAAATTATTTCTGACACTCCAGATATTTGGTGAGCTGGAAGGACAAACACCAGACAGTGGACCTTATCATTTATCCTCGGGTCTCTGTTAAAGTCATTAGTTTCGTTGTTTGGTTCCTCCAAATTATTAAACTGAAAAAAAAAAAACAACAACAGTCAAAACAGACAAAAAAATGACAAAACAGTTATAACAGTCAATGTTACAGGATATACTCATGAGGAGACAAAAATAAACAAGCAAACTTTGATTAAGTATGTATTTTAAAAAGCACTGTTATCAGGGATAATTGTAAGAGAAACTTTTGATCTTGATATGCTTAATACATTATTAAGCATAATTAAGCTTTTGGTTTGTAATTTTACAGTGCAAATGTCGAGCTGCCCTTTATTTCTACATATGTTGCTTCCAAAAAGTCAGACGTTCTCATATTTTTTGATGTACTCTTGAAGAATAGTTCTCAAGGCTTCCTTTTTGTCTCACATTTTCAGTCTAGTCCCTGTACCTGACCAGTTTAAGAGGAATGTTTTTTATTTGTTAAATCACTATTAATCATTCAGGCATAAAAAAGCATCCAACTTAAGGCACGACGCAGATAATGACAGATGATCAGACCGGTGATTAGTATACTGCTGATGCTGAATGCTGAGAGGTTGGAACAAATGAGAGGTGAAATGAGGTCGCTGCTGAGGTTGTTACAGAAGCAACCCATTTTTAAATTGTATCTTTAGGCACATTGCCGCCTGTCACAATAAAATAATTGTTCTTGTTTCTTTAATTTAATCGTTTTATTTCATTTAATATGAAAAAATGAGGGAGCTCAAGACTTACGCAATACTGTATGTGAACTGCCTTACAGTATGATCACTAAGATAACTAACATACCTTAGTTATACAGTCCCTGTGAAGAACTAAATGACTAGTGTAAGTGTAAGTGTAAGTGTCAGCTTACTCTATTTCCCTCTTGCACTCGGCCGTGTAGAATGTTGATAATGTCATCAGTGTCCATGCCATTCATATCCTCGTCCAGACCCTTGGTGTCACCCAACACAAATGGAAAGAAAGATCCATCTGTGTCCCTTTTTAGCCTGTAGAACTTATAATGGGAAGAAAAAAAGCATAAAAAAGTGCATTATATCACAGGTATGAAACAAATGCAAACCCCCACTCATGATTGTATACGACTACTTTTTAAAAAATATATATATAAAAAAAAATTTTATTTGTATGGTCAATTTAAAAGTGGCTTGATGGATAAAGTGTCAGAAAGTGCTACCACTTTTAAGACGATAGCGATTACACAGCCTGGCTAAAACAAACAAACAAATAAATAAATAAAAAAAAACACTGTCACACATGCTAAGATGATGAATCTGATTAAACTTACTAATAAGTGGTTTTCTTATGGGCACACAACTGTTTATTGCCAATCCTGATGCGGACTTCTCATCAGATTGTGTGTGTAAGGAAAAGCTCTTACTTTCACAATCAGATTGTCCCTGATGAGCAAGCCAAGGTCTAGGATGGCCAGGAAAACTCCCTGAGATGACAGGAGACAGTTCCAGACAGAGGAACCAGACTCAACATAGAACCCATCCTCATGTGGGTGATATCAGATAGTGTGACCATAAATCAAGTGGGTGACCAGGAAAACTCTTGTTCTGGCCATTTTTCTTTTTAATTAGCCATGAAGCCCAAAGGTTTGTTGCGGTCTGTAAGCACAGACCTCAACTTACTCAGACCTCAATTAACGTTTTTAGCATTTATTTTAGAAATGCACATCACAAGGTCGAATTTATAATTTTTTCCTCAAAATTTAATGATTCCACATTTTTTTCCCTCTATCTGATCTTGGTAATAAAAATACCCCATTAATTAAAATTATTTAATTGAATTTTTGAGTTGAATTGGAAGTTTGAGGCAGGTTACACCAATCCAGAATGTTCAACAATTAAACAAGTGTTTTAGATCATATCTGTGATTGTTTTTTTTTCTGTAGAAAGAAAGACGTGCATATTGTGGTGATTGTATAGTTGTTGCTAGGGTTTGTATATTTTAATCTTAAACTGTGCCTTGGTGATTCATGACATAACGTGATATGATCCATCTATGTGCACATCAGCCAATGTTTCTGTCATTCCTGTGGCAGTTACTAACAGGGTCGGGTTGCCATCTTGATGTTTGATTGTATCTGAGCAGTTGGGTTAGGGTTGGGGTTGAACGTCCTTCATCTGGGGTGAAGGTCGTTGCTCAAGGGTCCAACAGCGGCAACCCGGGAGCATTGAGGCCTGAACCAGGAACCTCCTAATCAGCAGTCCAACACCTTAACCACCGAGCAACCCCTGTCCCCTTGGTGATTCACAATTGAAAATAACACAGTATTTGTATATAATATATAATATCTTTAAAATAAGTGATTTACTGATACCCTTCTGTTGCCAGTGGGAAAATTGGTGAGAGAAACCGTGAGGAAAGTGACGCAGCCTTGGAAGGCAGAATCAACTGAAGCGATAAAGGAGGACTTCCCAGAAGATGCAGGTCCCACAACCAGAATCCTGAGCTCGTTGACTCCTTGTGTTGCCTGAAACTCCTTCAGTTTCCTTATCATCTCTTCTCTACCACTGAAAATAAACAAAAAAGTTAAATATTCACATTAAGAAATGTGGTACAGTGTGTTAAAGGCATCTCACAGCTTGTAAAGGACATGTATTAAAATATCTGTTTATAACTACTTTAATGTAAATGAGACACAGAACCAACATGTTTTGTAGATGTTCCACAACTATATAGAATTATAAAAAACAATGTGTCTTTCATTAATAAATTAAACATTTTATTTGTAAATGTACAAGACATTTAGCAGAATGGTTTATTCAAAGTAAATTACATATGTATCTCTCTCTCACTTTTTATTATTATTATTATTTTTAAAATCTTAGCTGTTGAGTGATATGGGCCTTCATTACTTTGGATCACTTGTCCAATTCCTTATCCACTGAGCTACCCCTGCACACTAGAGAAATAGCATGCATTGGTTCATGACAATCATTCATTTTGGGGTGATAACTGTAATATGGATCACACCTTGATGTACTTTTAAATGCATACTACTACATACATATACACACCTCACATCTTCAAAATGATGCATTAATACATTGCTACTGACCTCCAGTTCACTGTCCTCCACGGTTGTTCAAAAGCTGTAAGACAGAACATTATCATTGGTGTATTTTGTGGAAATGTACAGTATGAAGCATACACAATATAATGATGCGAGCTGGTTTGAGTATCTCAAACATGAAATGAATCCAGACATCATTTAAACACAATCCAGGAGTTTAAATGATCTACTCTGATGCTGAAATGTGAACAGCCCGACTCACCTAGTTCTTCTTTAATCGGTCTTTGTGGTGTTGAATTAGATAGACCCATGACGTGCAGTAATTACTCTCCTGTAAAAAGTACACTTGTCACCGTAATCAAAAGGTTTCCATCTACAGTCTAAAGACTTGCAGGGTAGGCTAATTGGATTACTTACCCAGCAGGAACCCCAACTTTGGATGACTGATGTAAATTGGTTGGATGTGTGTTGTGATGACTTTTAACGTTGGGACAACATTGTCTTTGAAAGTTACAATGACTTTGATGATGTGACATTGAAATAACTTTAAATGACCAACCCAAACACAACATTGCAAATACAACCAAAAGCAACAGAATTTCAACCTTTATTCTGAGCATTTATGGTGATTATCGAACCATGTGGAAATGCCTAAATCCCACCCACTGGATGCAGTGCTGGTCCCTAGCCCAGATAAAAAGGGGAGGGTTGTGTCAGGAAGGGCATCTGGCATAAAACCTGTGCCAAGTTGAGTTCGGATCAGATGGTCCCCTGTGGTGACCCCTCATCAGGAGCAGCCAAAGGACCAACAACACAGGCTTTATGGCATTGAGGAAGACTTTTTTGTTCTGACACCTAGGTGGCAAAATGAACTTCCTCTAGACGTCCGTACAGCTGAGTCTCTGGCAATCTTTAATCTGTTTCTGAAGTATTTGGGTTCCAACAAACTGTGGGAACTGACTGTTCACTTGATGCCTAATATATCCCACCACTTGTAAGGTGTCACTGTAACAAGATGATCAAAGAATTTTGGTGAAAATTGGGCAAATTAAACCTCATTCTTTAGTTTTAAAACACTCACTCATGCTTTACTTTATCCTGTACAGTATCACAGGAAGCCAAGACTATCCCAGGGGACTCTGTGCACAAGGCCAGGTACAAAATGGGCAACGTACCAATCCAAGTACACAACTGGACTGGTCTCTGAACTGTGGGAGGAAACCGAGTGCAATTCTTTAACAGTTCATGATCTGATCCAGGCGGGGCTCACTGCTTCCTGTTTTCTGGAGTTTTACCCTTTTTCATCTGAGGCCTGTACTTGTTTGTTAGTTTGTTACTCCTGCTGTGCTACAATTTTAGTACAAAATACAGAGGAGCAAAAACAATAACAACCAGATAAAAGTTGCATGTACAGCAGCTTTTATGAGCTTTATGTGCTCTAACAGATCAAACGAAAGACACACATTCATGAATGGAATCATGTTCGAAGCATTACTGATAAGAGAGAGCTCCGGAGAGGGTGTGGCATCTGAAGCAAGGGGAAACTAAACAAGCCACAAATAGTCATTTTACCCCTCAAACCTGGGATTTGAAATAATTCGGATACACAGATAAAATATTTACAATTAAATATTTACAATATGTAACATTTTCCTCATTCATATCATCATCAATAAATATATAATAATAATAAATAATAATAATAATAATAATAATAAATTATTATCATTATTATTATTATTATTATTATTATTATTATTATTTAGATATTCACACACTATAATCCAGCTGTGTTATTTGTGGTCCTGTTGGCAAACCAGTTGAAAACCACCAGTTGTGTAAATCACGCAGCATAAATTCAGTGTTATTCTTACATACTGGTACTAAACGCTGATAAAATACTGTTAGATTTGCTCTTAACAGCATCCTCAGCAGCAGAGCTTCTACACACAACCTGTCCTCTTAGACTTACCTTTCCGACAGTGAATATTAGACTGTAGTTAGTTGAGCAGCTGTACTCCCTCAAGGCACGGACAATAAAACCGAAAGTACGTAGATAGATTTTCACATGCGCGGCTTTTAGACACTTAGCGGTAACAGCGCGGAGACGGAAAGTGAGCGCGCGCGAGCTCCTACACACAACCACTGCACAGCTGACTGAATGAATAAATAATTAAATAACCAACACACAAAAATTACAGGGTAAAACATTTTATTATCAATTACATAACCCCTAAAAACTAATAATTAATAATAATAATAATAATAATAATAATAATAATTGTCCTTCTTCTCGTTCATGTTGTTCTTCTTCCTCTTCTTCTTCTTCTCATTTTTGTTGTTGTTGTTCTTCTTCTACTATTTCTTCTTCTTCTTCTTGTTTTTTCTTGTTCTGGACATAGGTAAGACTGCAGGCCGTCTGTAAACCATTAAAACCCTAGAAATGTTCACACTCCAGACGTCTTCAGGACACATTTTATTCCTCATACGTCAGTGTTTCTTCTTATACGGTACTAGTCAAAATTTTGGACACACCAATACAGCAATATTCAGGCTTTTATTTGGCATCCCCTCCCTGCTGAAAAAAATGACAAAAACCATCCCCTCTGTAAAACCACCATCGCCCCCCTGACCATCTCCTTCCAATTAATAATGTTGTGTATTATGTAAAATTTGTCATGAAAATTAAATATTAAAACTGGCTGTTTGATCTGATTAGCCAATCAGAATTCAATACTGTAAGCTCACGTAAGTTTGCAGGATTTTTCGCGCTGTTCGCATTTCCTCAAGAGCCAAGAGAACAATTCAAGCACAGCTTTTGACATATTTCAAAAAGAAGAGAACTGAAGGTACTATATGATACATACGCACAAATCCTCAATACTATCAAATTAAATTATTCCATTACTAATGTTTATGTAGATTTTTATTCTACTCTTATAATCCTCCCCAGTTGAAAGCCATGAAAAGGATCTCAAATGGTATTTTTAACAATTGCATGTTTAAATGCATGTGTTTTGCTTTAATGTGTTAATAAAACTGTTCTTTAAAAAAATTACATATTTCACAATTATTTTGTGTGGTTAGTTGTTCTACCAAAAAAAAAAACAAAAAAAACAAACAAAAAAAAACTCGACCACACCATTACAATTCGACCACTGCCAATATTTTTGTGTGGTTAGTTGTTTTAGGGCTTTATTTTAGGTCTGTTGATTTCAAAATTACCAAATAACACATGGCATTAGATAATGAAGTAACAACAACAGTCAGTCAGTTATTTTAAGTCATGAAGGTCAGCTGTTCTGGAACAGTTCTTGCAAGAACAGTATTGTGTCAAGTGCATTTGCAAAAACCCATCGAGCTCCATGATGAAACTATCTCTCATGAAGACCTTCCCAGGAAAGCAAGACCAAAACTTAGCTCTGCTGCAGAGGAGAAGCTCATTTAGAGTCACCAGCCTCAGAAATCGGCAATTAATGTAACAACAGCACCTCAGATTAGACCCGTTATGAAGGATTTACAGATCATAAGTAGCAGATACATCTCAATATCAACTGTTCAAAGGAGATTATTGCATATTTTGTTTTACAATGTAGAAAGAAATAAAAATCAGTAAAGATTTTTAACCATGAACCTAATTTAACCATAGAATTAGAAAATGTGTTCAAACTTTTGACTGCTAGTGTTGTAATTAATAATTTTATTTTACTTTTTAAAAGGTTTTAATTAATGCATATTTTTCATCAAACTGCAGACAAAGTTAGTTTTTTATCCAACTGTATTTACTGTGTGCAACTTTTACTATACAAGTGAAAGATCTACTGTAACATCAACATGTAAAAAAAAAAATGAAAAAAAGAAGAAGAAAAACCAGAATCACTTATTTAGAAATGAATCACGCCGCCCCTCCCTCTGCTAAAAATGATTTGTAAACTCAATCCGATGAAGCTAATCACCTTTTCAATGGCACACAAAGCCATTTGTCTTTCAACTGTGATTAACTGTGATTTTCATTAGCTCAGCATGAAAAGCTGGAGCATTTCTGTCCCTGGTAGTGCAGCTGATGAAAATAATCATCTATAGGTCGCAAGGCACTATTGTGCACAGACACAAGTCAGGATATGGATACCAAAAAAATCCAAAGGCCTTAACAACTGGATAAAAGAGCCATGTGGAAACTGTTCAGAGAGGCTATGAAGAGGCCTATAGCAACTCTGAAGCAGTTGGAGAAATTTATGACAAAGACTTTTTAAATTGGGAGATGATCAAACAGATTAAAATCAGCTCACAGTTGATATTTACAGTAATATCAATTCATTGTTATTTGACACAATGCTTTATTGCTTCCTGTGTAGTTAAACTTGAGTAATTTTTTCCCATTAGATAAATGTAAATGATTATAAAAACATTTAGTCTGTATACTTATAAATAATGCATGTGTTGTTATTCTTATGACTTATTCATTTAAAATTATTTAAACCACTGATTTTATAGAAAGTGAAGCTTTGGTCGTGTTGGAGTGTTTAAAAGCGGCACCCATTAAAACTACATGTGGCTTGCTTTCAGTAAGAGCATGACCTTTATAGAGCTCAGTATTAAATAATGTCATTGGAAGGGAATAAAAAAGTAATTAATCGCGGTCCACACACTCCTTACCAGGTGGTTGCGGTAAAGCGCGAGTTTGTTACCAAACCAACCGCTTATAGACCCATGAAGAAGAGAGTGGGCGTGGCTTAGAAAGATAGCGGAAGTAATCGGCGTATCACGGAAAAAACACGTGTTTAGCGCGGAGAGTGATCCTACGTGATGTGCACATACTGAATCTGTGAGTGTTGATTTCATTTACGCTTCGTTTTTAATCCAGAACGTGTGTTTTCCTTGTTTGAGTCAGTTAGCACAAAGCTAAGAGCTAATGTAATCATGTATTAGTGGTGTAGGACGCGCGCGCGCTATCCCGTGTGCAGTAACAGTTTACATCAAACACTGTCTGTGTTAAAGCACGGTGTCTATTACTGTGTCGCACAGGCAGACTGAAGGGCACAAAATTGCACCGTCACCCTTTTTTCTATTTTGGATTGCAAATAGACGCTGTATATCTGTGTTTTTAGTTTATGTAGAACATAATTGTGTTTAATTATTCAATGTTTTTATATTGTTATATACTAAACTACAGCATAAATATTGTATTTCTCATTAGTTTGCATCCCCTCTAAGTAAAGACAAGCAAATGTTAGCAGAGAGCTTAATGTTACAAGAAACATTCTCACATTTTTTGCTTAAGAGAATAATAATAATAGGATGGATATCGCGATATCCATCATCGATCATATCAGGTGGTTACTGGAGATTTCCATTCCTTACATACATGTTTTCTTATTCCAGCCTGTTCCTTGCATATGTAATGATTACATAAAGACACATCTTTAACTACAGTTCCCCCCCCTCCCTAAAAAAAAAAAAGAAAAATCTGTAAACTGTTATGGATTAAAGTCATTAATTTGCTTTTCTGACACTTTTAGTTATTTCTCATTATCACCAGTTAAGAGAACAACTGCTTTCTCAAGGTCTTGAAATAAAATCTTCTCCGCTGATATAAAGACCTTTTTTATTCAAGATCTTCCAAAGATGTAAAGGTCATGCCGCTTCTCTCTCTGTGAATTATTCCTACGTCTTCTGTCTGTGTCCAGGTGTGCGTCTGTAAACAAAGCCTCATCATGTCGTCTAAGAAACAGCCGGGCGCTGACGAGCGCTTCGCCCGCGTCAAGAAGGACCCGCGCTTCTGGGAGATGCCGGAGGTGGAGCAGAAGGTGCGCATCGACAAGCGCTTCCAGTCCATGTTCCACGACGAACGCTTCAAGCTGAAGTATACGGTGGACAAACGCGGCCGTCCCATCAACCACACGTCCACCGAGGACCTGAAGCGCTTCTACAAGCTGTCCGACTCGGAGCAGAGCGACGCCGAACAGGAGGAGCAGAAGAAGAAGACGACAAAGAAGAAGAAAGCAAAAGCAAAGGAGGAGGAGGAGGAGCTTGGAAAGGGGGAGGAGCCTGCGACTAAGAAAGCAGTCATGAAGAAGTCCAAGCAGGGTGAGAAGATCGGGAGAGGACAGAAGGTTAAAAAAGTCAGCCTCATGGAGGAAGGTAAAAAAAAACACACACACACAAACACACGCTGTTGTTGCCTTATAAAGGCTTCTGATTGGTCAGAAGATGTTGATTATTTTTCTATAACAGCAGCTCGAACAGTAGCACAGGTTTATGTTTATGTCTTGGTACAGTGTTGTAGTGTAAGAGAAATAAAACACTCAGGGTCGTGCTGTTCTAGAGAAATGATCAGTGATGCAGCGCTGGAGTGATGAGTCAGAGTCACCACTCGCCTCAAACCCATTGTTTTCCCTTTCATAGATGATGAGGATGATGATGATGATGAAGAAGATGATGAAGAATACAGTGACACTAATGATGATGATAAAGGAGTGGGTCTCTCTGAGGATGAGGAGGACGACGAAGATGATGATGAAGATGAGGAAGACGAGAGCGACTCGGAGGACGACAGTGACAGCGGTCCTGACCTGGCTCGAGGGAAAGGCAACATCGAGACGAGCTCTGAGGAAGAAGATGAGGAGGAGGAGGAGCGGGATGATGAGGTTGAGGACTCGATGCGTCATGAGGAAGAGGAGATTGAACACGACTGGGGGGAAATGTGGAAGGACGCGCCGCGCACGGAGGAGGTGAGACGCACACTCAGTCTCCGAACATGATGAACTGGACAGACGGATAGAAGTGCTGAAGGTTATGTGGGCAGAAAGGATAGAGAGTGAGACGATTACATGGACATAATGGCAGATATACGGGTGAGTTGATTGACGGGTGGGTAGGTAGATTGACGGATGGGAGACGGACAGAGAGATGGCTAGAAGGACAGATAGGGGAGTAGACGGATGCTTAAATCAATGAATGGAGAAATGAAGACAGACAGACAGATGTATTGATAGTTAGACAGGCAGACCGTTGGATAGACAGGCAGATGTATATGTAGAGATGTAGACGTAAAGATGGACAGATGAATTAAAAGACAGATGAATAGACATAGAGTAATGCAGAACAGGCCAGAAGATGGACAGATATGTAAAATAACAGATGGCTAGAGAGACAGACAGTGTAAAGTGGAAGACTAGACAGACAGACGGGTAGACAGACAGACGGGTAGACAGACAGACAGGTAGACAGACAGACGGGTAGACAGACAGACAGGTAGACAGACAGACGGGTAGAGAGACAGACAGACGGGTAGAGAGACAGACAGACGGGTAGACAGACAGACAGGAGGTTTTGCTGGATAGATAGAAAGGTAGATAGATAGATAAATGAATGGACAGATTAATTGTTTTGTGTGAGTCCGTGTGCTCAGTACTCTGTGTGTGCGTGTGTATGTGTGCGTGTGTATGTGTGCGTGTGTATGTGTGCGTGTGTATGTGTGCGTGTGTATGTGTGCGCGTGCGTGCGCGTGTGTATGTGTGTGTGTGTGTGTGTGTGTGTAGATCAGTTGCAGGTTAGCAGTGTGTAACATGAACTGGGACCGGATCAAAGCTAAAGACCTGCTCGCTCTGTTCAACTCCTTTAAACCTAAAGGAGGAGTGGTGCTGTCTGTCACGGTAACTCCGCCCCCTCTGCCTCATCATCTTCATCCTCTATACTAACTACCTGCTGTGTGTATATACAAAATGTGTATTAACGTGTGTGTGTGTGTGTGTCAGATTTACCCCTCAGAGTTCGGTAAGGAGCGTCTGAAGGCGGAGCAGACTCAGGGCCCTCTGGAGCTCACCAGCCTCCCAGACGACCCAGATGCAGACACTGAGGAACAGAGGTAACACACACGCACACACACACACATGTATAAACATATTCATCACATTCACATAGCTTCCTCCTCACTCTGTTAATTAAACTTCTGTAGGTGACAGCACTATATTACAATATTCAAAAGTATTGGCACCTTTTCGCAATTGCTGCCATTTAGAAGAACTCTTGATGTCTCAGAGTCATGTGACCAAAACATGCAGCAGTGCACCGCCGATTTTAACGTCGCAAACAACTGTTCGTCCCCTGACGCCAACTCGAAAGAAAATCAGACGTTAAAATCCTTTTTAAGTAAGAGATTTCTGTTACCGTTTGATTTAGACTCTGCTATCAAACCTAAATGTCCGCTATGAATGTTACGTGGTAGATGGGAGTCACCAGGAACGTCCCGATACGATACTGTCATGATACCTCGGTGCAATTCGATCTGTGTTGTGACTCTGAAAGTATTACGGTTTAATACATATCCAGATTTTATTACAATTCTAAACAAACTTGACAAATAATTCGTTTCTACAACACTGGATGGATGCTGTGCTGTGTGAATGGTTTAGAGATCGCCGCCTGCAGGATTATAGAGGAACAGCAAGATTTTAAGCGGGACTTCAAATGCAAACTTGTATAAATTAAAAATTAGTTTTTAAGTCTTAAATATAAAAAAATAAAATAAAAAACATCGAATGGGTCCATAGATGAGGAATAGCTTTCACTTTTGAACATGGAACATGAAATACTTCAAGTTTCAGTAATGTCATACTCACATGCCGTATCTTTACCTATATATATAGATTTTTTCTTAATTATATTTTATTGTAACTTTTGTATGTCTGTAAATTTGTATATTTCATCCAAATTTTTTCTTTATCTACGTTATATACTTTATTGATGACATTTCAGAAGATGGTGATCATATCACACTCCCGCGCCGTATTGATTTCAGAACGTGTGGCTGTAAACAATAACAGCGTGTAAAAAGAGTCTAATCCTGCCTCTGTCTCTCTCGTGGTTAAGGGTCTACCGCGAGAAGGTGCGTGATTACCAGTTCAAGCGTCTGCGGTATTACTACGCCGTGGTGGAGTGCGACTCGCACGAAACCGCCGCCAAAATCTACGAGGAGTGCGACGGCTTCGAGTACGAGAGCAGCTGCTCCACGCTGGACCTGCGGTGAGACACGAGACTCTGTCACGGCCAGCCGACGCAGAATGAACACTGTTACTGAACAATAATCAACAGACTGTAACAGTACGGCCCTGGGTGGTGGTTTAGTCCTTGTTTATTAAGTGAAAGCCAGTTTGGGTTCATTACCATAGAATTAGGCATTTTTATTGATAGATTGATTGACTGACGTGTGGTGAAGAGGGATTAGTGTAGCATCATGACGGGTCATGCATAGGCGGTATATCTGAATAAAATGTTCTGTTGATCTCAGGTTCATCCCTGACAGCATGACGTTTGAAGACGAGCCCAAGGACCGAGCGACGGACGTGGATTTGTCCACCTACCAGCCAAAACTCTTCACCTCCACCGCCACCACTACAGCTAAGGTCTGTAAAACTGCTTACTGCACCTTTAAAGGTGAATTCAGTCCAGAACACACAGTGTAGCGTAGCGCTAACAGTAGCAGGGCTGTGTCCACTTTCTCTAGAACAGTAATGGAAGAAAGCAAGTTTCTTCTTTCTTTTTTTTTTCACCATGTCACCATTTCAGAACGGTTAAATTATTCTTCTTCATCAAGCAAAGAAACCGACTGAGGAGAATTTAAATAACTGAAAGATGTACTTCATTTGACTGTAATTCGCCTGCTCCTGTGAGGAGCTTGTTTTACCTTTTTTAACAAATAAATCCAACTTTTTATGTCTACATCTTATCCAGTTTTAATTTTGACTAACTGAAAAAGATTCTTATAAATCTAATAAATTCGTGTAAGCTGGAGAGGTGTTAAAAAAAGAAAGAGAGAGAAATTATTGGAACCTGGAAGGATGGAGCTGTGCTTGTTTTGTTGCGTTCAGGTGGAGTTGACGTGGGACGAGACGGATCACGATCGCATCACCACCCTGAGTAAGAACTTCAACAAAGACGAGCTGCTGAATATGGACTTCCAGGCCTACCTGGCTTCCTCCAGCGAGGACGAGGACGATGAGGTCGAGGCGGAAGGTGAGCGCTTGAGAGAGAATAAACTCCTCTGTAGGGAAGTGGGCGTGGCCGTAATGTTTTAATGACAGAATTAAATATCACACTGCTTCAGGTGATTAAAAGTCAGTAATTCTGAAGATTTAATGTTTAATCCGTTGAGCCAAACGGTAGCCTTTGAGGTATTTGGTCGTAATGCTAAACTGGTAGCTAGCTTCGTAGCGCCAGCAAACTAGGCGTACGGTATGTTTTTAGTGTCTGAAATGTTCCTTAACGTTACCGCGGTCCCTCTGGTGTCCCTCTTTAGAGGTGAAGCCCGCGGTGTCTGTGAAGGACGAGAAGAAAGGAGGGAAGAAGGGCAAGAAGGAAGATGAGCAGATCGCTAAATACCGCGAGCTGCTGCAGACCATCCAGGATAAAGAGGGGAAAGGGAAGGACAAGGACATGGAGATGGAGATCACCTGGGTGCCTGGTACGTGGACTTCTGACACGTGGACCGGTCCACAGGATGGATCTTAGGTACGACGTGTGTTTTTTCATATATATATTTATTTATTTATTTATTTTTAAATTAGGGTTAAAGGAGAACGCGGAGCAACTGGTGAAGAAGAAGCTGGAGGGGAAAGACAAAATGACTCCGTGGGAGGAGTTTCTGGAGAAGAAAAAGGAGAAGAAGAAAGATAAGAGGAAAGGAAAGAAGGTATTTTATTATTATTATTTTAAGGTTTGTCAAGCTTAGCCCCGTGCAAAGGAACAGATTCCTTTGATCTGTTCGTGTGTCCTACTTCTGCGGAAACGCTCACCTGACCTCATCTCAATCTTACGGACATCCAGTTTCCCCTCAACTTTTTGGCTCCAACTTCTCTGGGCCCCTCCCCTTTAGCTTTCTGGCCCCGCCCCCATGTTTTATTTGAAGTCATTTGTCTTAACTAGGCCATACCTATTTGCAGTGTAACTATTAAGATTAATTATTGCTTTTTCAGTGTTCAGTGAAATTTGTACAAAAATTTTTTTTTCCAAATTATGATTATTATGAGTTAGTAGATTATTTATTTCTTTTTTTGTTGTTGAATTTGTGTAGAATTATATCGTACAAGAGAGTACATTTTGTCTCCCTTTCCCGACAGGAAGCCGAGGCGCATCACGACGTCGCCATCAGTGATGATGAACTTCCTCCTGACGTTAACCTCAATGACCCCTTCTTCTCAGAAGATCTGGCCGGATCTACTGGTCAGTTTCAATGTTTCCTTTTTTCTCTCTCTCTCCTGCTTCTTTTCTGTGTTCCATAGTCATTACAGAATTTGTGTCGTTCTGATGATTATCAATCCTTGTTCGAAACAGAGGCGGCTCAGAAAGTCAAGAAGTCGAAAAAGAACAAAAAGGCCGAAGAGAAACTCCGCCCGGAGGAGGAGGCGGAGCTAGAGAAGCAGAAGGTAACAATCTGTTCTCCTTTAAAGAGTCTTTAGGCCTTACCCTGCTCCTTGAGTTCAGGTTAAGAGTGTAACCATAATGTGTGTGTGTGTGTGGTTTCAGGCTGAAATAGCGCTCCTGATGGACGAAGACGAAAAGCAGCAGCACTTTAATTACGACCAGATCGTAGAGCAGCAGAACCTGAGTAAGAAGAAGAGGAAGAAGCTCCTGAAGAGCAACACGCTGCCGGAGGAGGACAGCTTCAAGGTCAGAAAGCAAACCTGCAACCAGGGGTTGTTTTAATTAAACACTCTACAGCTGCAGATTTAGGAGAAATAAATGTCTGATGGTGTTATTAAAGGGACCGTTCAGGTTTGTTGATAGTAAAGTCAGTCTTAAATCAAAGTTGAGGTTGAAATTGAAGTACATTCCAGGCTGACTAAAGAAAATGCATCCCTTTAAGATTCGATCACATATTTTCTGCTTTCAGGAGAGAAAAAAAAAAGACGTTTCCGTCAGGTCAGGGTTAATCCTGATGATAATGAAAACTGTAAAGCTTCATTCTCATTTTTTAACCGTCTAATAATGTGTGTATGTTTAAAACAGGTGGACCTGCAGGACCCGCGTTTCCAGGCCATGTTCACGTCCCACCTGTACAACCTGGACCCTTCGGACCCCGCGTACAAGAAGACCAGAGGTACTCGAAGCATCCTGGAGGAGAAGCAGAGACGGCGGGAGGAGAAGCAGCGCGGCCAGCAGGAGGCGCTCCAGAGCCAGGAGAAACCCGGCCAGAAAAAAGAGGTGAAGGAGAGCACAGACGACGGGGAGACGACGACTGCGACGACAGACTCAGTAACGTCGAGTGCTCAGAGTAAAACCTTGGACCCGAGTCTGTCTATGCTTATTAAATCTGTGAAGAGCAAGACGGCGCAGTTTCACGCCCGCAAGAAACAGAGGACGAAGTAGAGCAGGAACTTTGTCTGAGAAGAAAATGTTTGTCTGAGTGTGTGTGTGTGTGTGTATTTGAAACTGAACTCATTTATACAATTTCTGATGAACAGGTTTCCAAGACATTATGCTAAAACGAACAAAAAAAAATTAATCCCATAAACACATTAAAGTCCCAGTTCTGTAACATTTCGCTGGTAAGTGGCGGGTTTTTTTGTTTTGTTTTTTTGCAGTCCTAACTTCAAATGAATTTAAAAGTATTTAAAAAGGTTATTAAATGGGCGGAGCCAAGTGTGACCTTGTGTTGTGATGACACACAGCAAGTTAAACAGCTTTAGACCAAGCACGATGGATGAGAAAGTTATTAGCATCGCGTTTGTGTGATAAGAGAGTTTTCGGTTGCTATGGCAACATTACATTTTCTGTAGTGATTAGTGACGTCCGCACCAGCTAAATTGTATGATGCTGAGAAGTGCAAAACAAAATAAAAAAAAAGACAAATCAGAAAACACTAACATATGCAGAAACAAAATTCCAAATGTGAAAACAATTCAGTCAAACTGAAAAAAGCCAGGTATAGTTTGCGAATGGAATTCTTATTGCTGATTGGAGGAGACGCCTGTCACTCAAGATCAGCGGTGAGAATTTCATTCACAGACCACATCGATTCTAACCGCTGATCAGAGGTCAAAATATACAGGAAGCACTACAGCCTCATGGACATTTAAATGCTGCAAGACTGCAGTACTTCTTGTACATCTTGAGTGACCAATGTCTCGTCCAATCAGCAAAAATAACTTTATTTGCAAACTATACCTACCTTTTCTGGTTTGTGACAATGACAAAAATGTTTGTTTCTGAATTCTTTACTTTTTTTGTTTTCAGTTTTGTTTTACAGTGGAACCTTGGATTACGAGCATAATTCGTTTCGGAAGTGGGCTTGTGTTCCAAAACACTCGTAAACCAAATCATCATTTCCCATAAGAAATAATGAAAACTCAAATTATTCATTCCACAGTCCCAAAAAATAAACACAAAAATAATTAATACAATCTATGAAATGAAAATAAAAAATTAATCTGCACTTTACCTTTAAAAAAAGTACAAATAAATCCTGACAGATAAGTGTTTCCGTTCGTACGCACAGGCGCCGTGTGTGTGTGTGTGGAATTAACCCCTTCCCTCGCCTTGTTTTACACAGTAACACTCCTCCTCCCTCTCCCCACCTCGCTTTTTAAGTTTCGACAAACGCATAAACACAGCGGAAACACCGTTTTAACGGAAAAAAGACATCTATCTGAGACTGACATGAGCGCATACTAACGGAAACACTTAAGTTTCACAACAAACGGACACTCACAAACTCAACGGAAACACCGTTTTAACAGGGGAAAAAAGAAATCTCTCTGACCAGGCGTGAGCACATACTAAGGGAACCACTGCTGTAAAGTAAAAAAAAAAAAATGAACCAGCACCTTACCTTTGAAAAGAATCGCGACAGAGCAGAGTTTGTGTGTTTGTGAAGCCGAGGAGGAGGTGAAAAGGCGAAAGAGCGTCTGTGCGCACGTGTGTGAGAGATACATGATACTCAGTGCTCGTAAACGAATACTTGCTCGGTTTCTGGAACACTCGTAAAAACCACGTTACTCGCAATCCGAGGTTCCACTGTATAATGAGTTTTTCTTTTTTTGTTCTTTAATTTTTGGTTTTCTTTGAAAATGTTTTTTTGTTTTTGAATTTCTTTAATTTTTGTTTGAATTTTTTTGTTTTCAGTTTTATTTTGTTCTCATTTTTTTTCTTTTACTTTTGGTTTCATGTGTTTAATTTGTGTTTTTTCATTTTTCTTATTTAGTTTTCGGTTTTGTTTGAATTTTTGTTTGTTTTATTTTGTTTTTGAATCTTTAAAAAAAAAATTTCATTTTGCACTTCTCGCTCACTGTAAAATTGCCATAATTCATGCTATGCGATGTTCCTTCTGAGATGCCTTTCTTTTCATCACAGTTGAACAGAGTGGCTGTTCTGTTTACTATATTTTGTAGCCAGGCTGATTTGACTGAAGCATATGTAAAGCAGCAGCACACAAAATCCTACAGAGCCGACAGCCACACAACGTTAATAATGAAACACTGACACAAATATTTGTGAGTGAGAACTCTCACTGGTGATTTATTTCAGATCATGTGCGTCTTCACTGTGATTAAAAGGTGCAGTAAGTGATTTTTTTTTTTGTTCCCCTAAAAGAACAGTGACTGAAACAATAACAAGCGGCAACATCTTCACCGGTAGAAAGTTACAGTACAGGCGGAAAATACAGAAGCACGAGCGAGATTTCTAGATTTAAAAAACAACGTGACGAGCAGCGTGACGCATCGTCAAGCCCTTCTCTTACAGAAACAGATAAAAACATCTGAACTCTTCATTTTAAAGCACAAAATAACAGCAAGGGAGAAAGCTGCACCACAGTGACGAGTGTATACAGGACACACTGTACATCAGGACACACAAATAACACCAAGTATAAAAAATATCAAGTATCAGTTTCACAAAATAAGCATTTTCAGTTCTTACCTTCCTCTAATGTGAAAAAAAAAAAAAAAAACTAACAACAAAAAATTTGACTAATGGGCGATGTTTTCTCCATCTGAACCAGGTCTAGCAGCTACAGCTTAAGACCTCACACTTCATCTCTCTCTTTTTTTTTCACTTTAAGTTAGTGTTATGCTACCTTCGTATTAAGGAACTAGTTTTCTTTCTTATTTCTTTTTTAGCGAACCAGAAACACAAGGCACGACGCAGAACCTGACATGTAGAACCCGGATCCAGACAGTACAGTGAACTTTACAGTGTTTTATAATGAAAAACCCGTCCATCTGGTGCTCATAAAGCTAATCCACAAAAACACAAATATACACAGGTGAGAAACAATAGTTGGATATGTAAAGACGCCAATTGAATATCGAAACGAGCAGAAAAATTAAAAATTTAATAAAGAACTCGAACAAAATAGTCCTGTGCGATCATCAGTTGTGCTTTAACCCCGAACAGGAAGGAATTATTCGAAAGGGTAAGGACGGCCAGGATAATCAGAACGTAATCCCTGGAATGTCACGCCATGATCTAGCTGTGTCCGTGATCTAATCTCGAGAGAGAAGAGGAGTGCGCTTTCCTACGTACGTCATGGGGGTCAATGAGAGCAATGAAGAATGTTGGTGAGCTAGATAGAAGAGTCGGTTCCTGGTGTTAGAATGCGCAAGGACGATAAGGCAATCGTGTGTTATGCTTAAAACGTAGTTTTGTCCGCCCAGGTTACGGTAATGAGGATGATTGTCATGCTAGTAACTCTGTAACGCTGGCGAGTTGGCACTCAGAATATAAATCGTAAAGTTCTGATGATGACAGAAACTCTGCCATCACACTGCGAGTGTAAACAGCGACACCCTGCCTGTCGACGACAAGGTTAATCTGTACAAACTCAGGGGGGGGAAGGGGGGGTTGGTCTATCTCAGGCATAAAATATGAGCTCGGGTATCTGACCCCCCTGCACCCCGGTGCCGTTGGTACTGTCCGAGGAGCATTGGAACTGGAAGGTGACCTTCCCACACTGCACCTCGGTCATCCCTTCTTGGCCGAAGTAGCTGAGCTCGTTGCCGTCCAGCACCACGCTGGCGGTGTAGAACGTGTCGGGCTCAACCTGCACCGGGTGCTCGAAGAAGACCGGGAACGTGCCGCTGGAGCCGTCCGAGAAGTACTTGACGACGGCGAGGCCCAGCGTCCCGCCCTGCCTCTTGAGCTCGATCTTGGCCTGGTACTCGGCCGAGCCACAGCTGGAGCCGTAGAGCCCGAATCCGGCGATGAACACGCGTCTGTCCACAGCGAACTGAATGCTGTCGCAGCGCCCACGGTAGCGCCACTGGTTGCTGCGGTAGGCGCAGGACTGGAAGCGGTGGCAGCGCTGCGGCGTCAGGCCTTTCCTCGGCTGGCTGACGAAGGGCAGCTCGGGCTTGTTAGCCGCCGTGTGCCACAGGAAAACGGCGTTGGTCTCGGCCAGCGTGAGCAGGCCGCACTGCGCCGCGCCGTTCGCAAACTCGTCCAGCGACATGGCCGGGACGCGGATGAGGTACAGGGCGTCACCCAGCACCAGCCTCTTGTTCTCGACGCTGGGCTGCAGTTCACGGCGCTGGCACTCGGCCTCGGCCCAGCTGAGCGCCGCCTCCAGAACGACCGTCTCGCTTGCGTTGAGCGTCTCGCGCCGCAGGATGCTCTCCAGCGTGCGCAAGTCGATGTCACAGAAGGCATCGGAACGAAGCGCGAGCTCGGCCTGGGCATCGATCACCTGCCAGCAGCGCCGCGTCAGCTCTGGCTCCTCGAACAGGCAGCTCTGTGACAGGAGCACGCAGGCGTTGCGAGCGCTCAGGCTAGTCTCCAGGAATGCCACGCAGGCGCGCGCCAGGTGTGGGACCATGTACTTCTTAGCGGCATACAGCGTGGCCAGGACAGTATCCGCGCACAGGTCGATCTCATCGCAGTAGATGTACCTGAGGAGGCGGAGTGAAATGAAAAGGATCAAAACACTTCAATCGATTCGACTCAAACACTACACAGTCGGTACAACACTCTTCTCACTTGAGCATGGCCAGGAAGGAATGCGGCTCGACGTCCGGGATGCGGATCTCGTCCTTGTCCTCAGCCAGCTCCCCGTAGAACATGGCGTAGAACACCGAGCTCCCAACGGCCAGGATGTACTGAGAGGAAGAGAGAGAGAGGGGGGCATTATTATTATTCATTATTAGTTGTTTTTTTTTTATTGGCTGGGCTCTTCACCATCCTCACCTTGTGCCCTGGTACTCTTTGCGTTCCCCCAGGAGGACCGACTACGAAGTGCACGTCCGCTATCAGCTCGTTGTTAAACATGACTGCGTTTCTGAAGACACAAAATTTTAAACGTTATCTATGTACACAGAAGCTCTCCAGCGTGTGTGTATCCGTGTGTGTGTGTACCTCTCTCTGATGGTGGGATAGAGTCCTTGCCAGTTGCAGCCCTGAACTGTGTTGTTGTTGCTGATGTTCTGCTGTTGGTACTGCTGCACCGCTGTTGCCGCCGGGGGCAACTTCTTAGCAGCGTAAAGCTCGGCGGACATTTTATCGTACCCGAACAGTACTCAGAGTGCAATCATGGCCCGGCTGGGAGGTAGTTCCTATGGTAACACCGGCTATCAGCGCTTCACCAAAACCACGGAACCATCTGGAAGAGAGAAAAAAAACAGTTGGCAAGGAAAAAAGGAGGAAAATTATGGAGTGATAGAGAGAAAATGAAAGCATGGACTGAAGGAATGAAAACCAGATGGAAGGAAGGTATCAAGTTGAGATGAACAAAGGAAGTCAGGATAGAAATAATGAATTAAGGAAGGGAGGATGAAAATCAATAAGGAATGAAACCACAAGGAAGATGAAGGTAATGAAACGAAGGTTAAAAGTGAGGAAGGGAGAATTAAGGAAAGGAGATAAGAGGACAGAGGGTGAAAGAAGGAATGAATTTGTGAAGACAGGAAGGATGCAAGGCAGAAAAAAAGGGGGAAAAAGGAATGAATAAGATCGAGAGGGAAGTATGGAAACCAGGAAAGGAGAAAGACATCAAATAGGGAATGAATTAATGAATGAATGAATTAGTGAAGTTAGGATATAAAATAAATATGCATAGCAAAGAAATAATGAAGTACAGAAGCCAGGATGACTGAAAAGAATGAGTAAATGAAGCAGGAGGTACGGAAATCAGAAAAGAAGACATGAGGTCAGACAGGGAAAGAAAGAATGAATTAGTGAAGTCAGGAAGGACAGAATACAGAAAGAAAGAAAATTATGCCTGGAAGAGCGACAGACAGAGAAGAAGAAATCAGGAAGGAATGAAGGGATTAGTGAAAGATAGAAAACAGTAAGAAAGGATGAAATGATGCCTGGAAAGAAGAAAGAAGACAGACAGAGAAGAAGGAATGAAGTACAGAGGTCAGGACGACTTAAAAGGAGGACGGAAGGAAGTAAGGAAAGAATAATTGGAGGAAATACCAAGGCAGTGTGGAAGTCAGCTGGGAAAGAAGGAATAAAGTACAGAAGTTAGGAAGGGATGGAATACATGATATCCAGAAGGAAATATGGAAATCAGAGATCATAGAGAATGAATGAATGATTTAGTGAAGTCAGAAAATACAGAATACAGATGGAGAAGAACAAAAACAAAAGTACATAAGCCAGGAAGACTAAAACAAAAGAATAAATGAGGTTGCGAAGGAGGTACGGAAGTCAGGAACGGAGACATGAGGAAGGATAGGACACAGAATGGACGAAACGATGGAAAAGAAGGAGGAAGACAGATGGAGAAAAAGGAATGAAGTAGAGAAATTCAGGACAACATGTGAAATAAGAAAGAGAAGACGGAATAAATGATGTCCAGAAGGAAATAGGGAAGCAGCGTGGAAGTCAGGTAGAAATGAAGTACAGAAGTCGGGACGGCTGAAAGAACAGGACAAAGGAATAAATGATGTCCGGAAGGACATGTGAAGCAGGAAATGAAGAAGGAAGGAGCAGATATAAATATATATAAATAAATAGACAAGATAGATGAAAAAGGTTTGAAGAAGTGTAAGGGTGAAGGAAATGAAAAAAAAAAAAGAAAAACTAATTAATGAAATAAAAGAAATAAGGAGGATGGACAGGAAGTGAAGAAAAGTGAGGAAGATGAAGTGTGTTATCAGTCTTTCCATCTCTACACAGATTTCAGAGCAGGAAAGAAAAATTAAGAAGTGAAGAAAGGAAATGACAAACTGGAAAAATCTGTAAGCTATGATCTAAAAATTAATTCTCAAAGCAAATAATATTTTATCTCAAAGTAAAAGAAGTCTGTGCGTTAGTGAGGTTAGACTGCGAGATACTGATCTGACTTTAATAACCACAGCAGCTGTTAGCTGAGATACACTCAGGAAAAATAATAAACAGCTAACTAGCATCGTGACAACAGCAATGAAACACCCTGGAGTACCTCAGACTCGCATGTCTTCTCTGTAAAGCGCGGATTGTTTAGCTACAGTACAGGATGTGCACTGATTCACGCAGCTCGCCGGATTAGCCGGGCTAGCATGTAAACAGCTAACAGGCTAGCAAGAGGTTGGTGAATAAAATAACAATGCACGCTTCATTTACAAATAAATAAAACAAACAAGATATATACATATAAATCAATACGTATATTATACTACTCGGTGACTTCTCAATTAATTCAGAAAGTCTTCTAAATCTTTACAAGACACTCGAGCAAAAAACAAGAAAAGTTTAAAGTCAGTCTGACGACCGCCATCTTGATCGGGACCAATCGCAAATGAGCAGAAAGTGCACTTATTAGGGGGCGTAATCCGCTATGTTGGGGCCTGTAAAGTGCACTTAGGGGACAGGATGCAATTCAGGACACATCCTAAAACCCGAAATCTGGCCCGCTGACACTCCCTGTGTCGGATTTCATCTGGAGTGTCTTTGTTCCTATTATTAGTGTGAAAGATTTTTTAATTATAGAAAATATTTTTTTTTATAGAAAACTATTCTAAAAATCATTATAAAATGTCATGCTTAAAGGTAATATTACTACTACTACTAATAAATATTTTTACATTTTTAAATGTATATAACATATATGAAATTATTTAAATATTTTAAAAATATGTTATCAAAAGATTTTAATATATGAACTATTTATTTTATTTTATTATATACAAGATGTATACATTTTATAATAATAATAATAAACTTATTATTATTATTATTATTATTATTATTATATTGTTATTGTTCTTATCATTTATTTATATAGCATTTATTAACATAGTGTATTAAGAACTTGAAAGAAAGTGCTTTACATAAATAAAGAAGAAAATATGAAATCAATACAAGCTATAAAATAAAAATAGACACGTATATTTTAAGTACATATACTATAAAAAGTACATTTGTGTATTTATCTTATCTTGGATTATATAATAATAATAATAATAATAATAATAATAATAATAAAATACCACTGCATGCTGAACACAAGCTAAATCACTTGTAATTGTAATTTATAAAAATTTTATTACATTTTAAAGCACATAAAAGTAATTTTATATTATATAATTTTCCACCTGTACATGTTAAATAAACTTATAGGCTGTGGAATTTATTTAAAAAATTTTTTTCCAAAAGATAAATGCATCATTTTTTCACATAATCTCCTTGCCTTTCAATACACTTTGTCCTTATACACTCATAGGCTGAACTGTGAGACACGAATGCACCGCTGTCTTCAGTACTTCTCAGAACTAAATCTTCAGTTCGTGAGGCTGCTTTCAGGTGACCACAGAGGGGAAAGTCTGATGGAGCAAGATCAGGAGAGGATGCTTTAACACCTCAAAACATCTCACTGTAACAAGCACTGTTGATTGTTGAATCTATTTCCTGATAATGTTCCAATACTGGCCCTTGAGAATTCCCAGAAAACTGTAAGTATGATTTGTGTGATTTGCCCTCCCTCCATTCATGACATAAAAAATGCATAACCATGTAGCATGGGTTTGAAATCAGAGAGAGCGAATGTCTTAAAGCCTCCTGTCAGCTAATACACGCTACTGAATATTACTTAAGTAAATCATGATGAGCGATTATTACGTATTGCCCTCCAGCAGAGGTTGCTGTGAGATTAGTAAATACAGGGGAGTTTAACAGCCGATCCCTCCCAACGCGCCACCTCCGACACACACACATACGTCCAAAAATCTCTCTCTCACTCTGGCTTTCTTCCAAACCGCACACTAGTGGCCTAAAGCGTAAATCATAATAGAACATCACTTTAGGTTACTATGGTTACAATAAGTGGCGCAGATCTAATGATTAATACACTTTGACACATAAAAGAGGGCGTGGCTTTGTTCGCATTTAGACATGTAATGCACTTTATAGGGAGGCAAATGGACTGTATCGCATGCTATCTGGTATAACCTGCATATTGAGAAATATCGGTGATGATAAGGATTAAAAAAAAGCAAACTTATAAAAATATAAAGATGACGAAAAGTGTTTAGAATATAATACAGGTGCCATATGTGACTTTATAATTTAATTCTGTATAGATTTTATAATTATCCCAATTTCCTAATATACATTAATTTGAGATGGAAAAAACTGCAAATAGTCTTCTTTCTCTCTGGACTGTTAAATAATCATTAAACAAAAAAAATTAATATGAAAGTAATTTCATGACATTAAAAAAAGATAATAAAATATGGATGCATTATACAACAACACGACAATTCAAATTATATGCAAAAAATAAATGAAGCAAAAGAGTAAATTGTGTTGTTTGGATGTTTTTTTTTCTGATTTTGCTGATGACCATTTATGTAAAAATTTGTTTTGGTTTATGTACTCATTTATCTTCACTAAGCACTAAGAGTCTATCCTGGGAATACTAGACACAAGGCGGGAATACACCAGGCACCACGTGCGCGCACACTCTATACGATCTTCGTTAATCCAGTCCATCTACTGGAGAGTATTTGGACAGGGAAAGGAAACCTGAGACCCCAAGAGGAAACCCAGACGGACACCCTCTTTGTCTTCTTCTTCTTCTTTTTTTTTCGCTTTCTGCTTTCTTTTTTTAACATTGCAAATGAGTTCCGAAGGTTTATCAATGTTGTGTTTATTCATTATTATTTCCCTCTTTAGTATCAGATATCTTTTTCGTCCGGAGACTAAACCCAACTCCCACCTGCTGCAGTTTCTCGTCACTATAAACCGGCGAGATCGTTAAGCGCTTTCCTTTAACCTCTGCTGAATGTGAGGGAATTGCTTCGGATTAAACAATAGACAAGACCGTAGGGGGAAAACAGGTAATAAATAAATAAGGTTAATGAAGGAAAAAAAAAAGGGACGCGGATGTTCTCACCGAGCAAGCATCCTTAGAACCTCCGGGTCACTGTTTGAACTTTAACGAGCTTGGAGAGTCTCTTTAATGTGTCCCAAAAACAACAACAGCAACAACCTGTATGTGTGTGTGTGTGTGTGTGTGTGTGTGTGTGTGTGTGTGTGTGTGTGGGACGAGAGCAGGCTGAACCTGATCCTAGAACAGGGCTTAAGGGGAAAGACACAGGGCTGGGAATGCAGTTGTGCAGTTGTAGCTGCGACAGCAGGGAATAGCACTGGAGTTATGTAATGTTTCACTAATTATGGCAGAGAAAGAGGCCAAAGAAAAAGAAAGAGAGAGAGACAGAGAGAGAGAGAGAGAGAGAGAGAGAGAGAGAGAGAGGGCCATGAAGTGATTAGAGAGAGGAATTCGTTGGCCTGATTGAAAGGGTCCATAAACGCGCAGCACTTTGTATTGTCTGTTCGCTGATTTCAATCTGGGCTCTAATAAGTGTTTCCCTGCTCCACTCCCTGCCATTTAAGGGGCTGTTTGGGGCAGTTTAGCTCAGGAAATTACCACTGTCCAGCCTTCAATGCTCTTGTGGATCACTTAGGAGTAAAATCAAAGCCACTGGTCCAGATGGAACCTACGGAGGCAGCGAGCGTTAGTACCGAGAGCTTAGAGCCGGAGTGCGCAAACTGTTTTTTCTTTTGTTTTCTTTTTTTCTTTGCAGCCTGGGATCCCTTCGGCTATAATAAATAAAGAAATAACATTCCAGACTTCCACAATCCAGATTTATATTAGGAGCTTAAAAAACAACAACAAAAAACCCTAATATTAGACTCATTATTCCAATATGTGCACAATAAAGCGCTGGCTCTGTATCAGAGCGTTTTATTCCTGATCCCCCCCCAAACTGATTCAGCTATTTTATAATCCTGAAGGGTTTTCAGCTATCGAGGCTGAGAAGAATACAAACCCAACGATAAATGCAGCTTTATTGATGATAATGGGTTGTGATTTCCACCGCCGTGACTGAACAAAAAGCTCTTGGCTTGCCTTCCCCGACCCCACTCCGAGACCCGCTGGCTTCGCCGTAGCCGCTTTCACGCTTTATTATTTTATTACGGAATAAACTCTGCGAGGTTAGTCATAAAGCACAAAACTACTAGGAGGATGTATAGACTGTACTGTAGGAACAGGAGTCAGGGTTGTGAATGAAAAAGAGTTGAAATCATTACGGAATCATTTGATGCTCGAGAGTTTGAAGGTGCAGTCTCAAGTTTACATTTAAAGTCTTTTTTTTTTTTTTTTGGTATCATTTTTTCTTCAGGTCTGTTATTGGACTAGCTTACACATTTCAGTGTGACGCCTGCTGACACTAATACCTTCTCAGTGTTGATCTCTGTCATGTTCCTGTCATACTTTCTAGATTTAGGAACACACATTTCACCGTGTCGCTCGTTTTCCGACTGTTACCTTTCATTGCCTGTTTTTTTTTTCCCCTTAATAGGTATTTGCATAGGTGTAGAAAGTAAAACTGCATTTCCTGAAGTGCAAAATGTTATATACTGTATATGGAAAGATCCCACAGACTATGTTTATACAACCACAATTTATATTTAATACAGAGTCTTTAGTAATTGATTAATGCTCCTGAGAGGAAAGTTGGATCTTCTTCTACCATCATTAAACACTTAATGGGTCATCCATAGCTAGCTACAAGGTTTTCCCTCGCTCGTTAGCTAGCTTGAGTCCAGTTCCTGCTTTTTCTTTGGGGGGTTTCCCAGATTTTCTCCCTAACTTAGTCATATCCAATTCATCCCCATCACTAGGGGGCTCCACATTATGGCTCCTACTACCACTGAGTTTATCACGTTTCCTCCTAACACCAGCCGACAGAACTGCTCGCTCACGCACCATTGGGGGCGGAGTAACACACTCGGAGGACAGCGCTATCCACTCCTTCCGCTTGCGTGAGCTCACAGGCGCTCCTGATTGGCTGTAGAGCCGTGATTAATGTGGGAGCACTATGTACCTCTCATCCCTCCCCTCTGAGAGAGCTCGGCCAATCAGCTCTCTCTAGACCTCCGGCTGCGAGAGGTTACAGCATCACCCGGGATTCGAACTAGCGATCTCCGGATGATAGGGCGAGCGCTTTAACCACTGCGCCACTCGGAGGCCGCTTTCATGATTTCTGTCACTCTATAAACTCACAAATCGTGATGAGACTGTGTATGCTAAAATTAGTACCAGGCAAAAGTGATTGATTGAAGTCAGAGCATTTCGTATAGTATACAAGGGGTTTTCAAGTCAAACCAGGACTTGCAATCAATCACTCTTTACCTGGTACTGATTTTAACATCCACAGCTTACGGCACTTATCTTAAGGCATAAGAGCACCTTTTACAAACAGACTTCAAGCACAGTTCGTTGGTGAGATGCTTAGGTGAACAATGCAAATGTTTTAAAGAAGGCTGTGCGTCCGTGAATGACGATCACGCCTGTGGTGGCTCAGAGCCCAGTGCAGACGGCCCTGTGAACATTCAGCGAGTGGAAAATCACCTGATCCTGGAAAATCAACGGATAACTTGTCACCAACTTATGGAAGAAACATCTGTCTATGTGAACATGGTTGGAGTTACTGACACATTCCTCGTACAGTCCTGACCTCACTCTAAATCATTCCCACATGTTTGGGTTACTAAGGGAGTTCCTGGGAGGCTAGGGTTTCAGACGTCATTCAGACCAGCAGTCTGATCATGGCTCTGGTGTACTGGGAAAACGTTCTACCTAGATGGTGTCCAAGCACTAGTGAAACACTGGGATAAGTGCATTAGTGTAGCAGGAGATCATATAGAGAAATAAAGGGAGTTTTTACTCTCAGAACTGGGTTCTATTATTCTGCACAATCAAAAGTCCTGATTTGGATTGAAAACCCTTCATAATTACATTTTTTTATCTATTTCTTTAACAGTGCAGAACACAATTATTTCAATTAGGCAAGTAATTATTGGTATCCGTGCCATTATCATACAAAATAATAGTCTTCTTCATGCCGTTATGCAGCACCGTCGTGCCTTGCCTTGGCTCTGCCTTAGTTGTGCTATGCTATGACATATAGCTATTGCCATCTCAAAGGTTTCAATCATAGCCATTTGTAGCAAACTTTCAGAGAAAGTGGGAATTGGACTTCAGTGTTGATTCTTCCCAGAAGAACAACAACAACAACAAAAAAAATCTATTATATTTCACCACATGAGTAATTTCTAGGGTTACGACTGATTTTTTTGTCACATATAAATACGTCCGAGCCCTAAGTTCTCCATCGGATTAAAGCCTTTGTCGGCCCCTGACGTTAATCTGAGCTCAGTCAATAGCGGGCTCTATAAGACGTCATTTGCTTTTATCTTTATCTTTTCCTCCATTAATTCCGTCGGGCATTAATCAAAATCATAAAATATTTCGTCAGCTGTTTGCAGCCAATCCACTGATAAGGTGTTGGGCCGAGGTTAAGCTACATCAGTCGGGTTGGAAAGGCATTTTGATGTTTTAATCTCTGAACGATTTTACCTCTGAGCTGGGGGACGATTGGTTTCTTACACTTTCTTAAACTCTGGAATAGTTTTTTTCAGAGAACGTCAAGAAGCCTGGTTTAGTGACGGTTCTAAACCCTGGTTACAAACATGCTTGTGTAACTTGACCTTTTCTTAATTTGTTAAGATAAGCGATTTCTAAGAGACTGGTTATTTTAATGTTTTCTATCATAACTACATTGGTGTGCTCATCTAATCTATTAACTAATGCAAACAATTTGTTCTGCCAACTTAATCTGAGAACACAGACTGGAGCCCAGAACCGAAAAAAAAAAAAAAAAACATCAACAACGTTTTTAGATACACATCAATCTTTTTTTTTATCAGCACCATAAAATAAAACTGTTTTTCAAACAGCATTTAGACCGCAATGCCTTTAACATGATGTTATTCCTAAATTTAAATCATGTCCTTTTATTTCCATAACACGCTCGACGAGACAAATTTCCACACAGTAATATCCAATAATAAATAACACGAATAAAATCATTTATTAGATTGAATAAAAGAGGAGAAGAGGAAGAACCGCAGCATGTGACAACACGAGACCAGATGCTGCAGACTTTAGGAAGGCTCAAATGCCTGCAAATAAGGAGTACACTGGGATTTAGGCATGTCTACTGTAGTAAACTGTTCCAGAGTCTTGGGAAAGCATCAGAAAACCCTGATTGCCTTTAAACTTTACCATGGAAAGGTTAAAAGCTACTGTTTAGTGAATCATCTTTTGTTTTGTTTCTCATTACAAGCAGTTCTTGTAAGTGCATGTGTAGTTAACATTAACTGGAAATTAAGTGGAATTTTAGTACAAGTTGGTTCTGAGAAAATAAGACAAAAACGCTTCAGTTGAAACCTGCTTCCGTCTGCTGAACACAGAAGAAATTTTTAATTATCAAAACATTAAGGTGAGGTTCACTGGGTAATGTTACAGACACTGGGACAATTGGTTGGTATTGAGTCACTTTTCATAGTTAGAATGGCATCGGAACAACGCTGACTACATCTACATTGCATAAATAATAATAATAATAATAATAATAGTTTTTATTCATAAACGCCTTTCAAGTGCTTTACATTGGACATAAAAGGTAAGACATTAACGACAATAAGTAACTAACTAACTAATAAAGAGTCATTTTTAGACAAAAAAGAGTTAGACAAAAAAGATCCGCAAGATTAAATATGGTATGAAATGAGAAATGATGAAATAAAATAAAATTAGTCAATCGGTGATAAATATTTAGAAGTCAAATCACTAATATCACTCACTCACTCATCGTCTACACCGCTTTATCCAGTACACAGGGTCATGGAGGGCCTGGAGCCTATCCCAGAAGACTTAGGGCACCTGGACAGGATGCCAATCTATCACAGGGCACACACACACAAACACACACATACACTACTACGGGCAATTTGGAAACACTAATTAACCTAACATGCATGTCCTTGGACTGTGGGAGGAAACCAGTGTACATGGAGGAAACTCCTCAAGCACGGGGAGACCATGCAAACTCCATGCACACAGACCCCGAGGTGGGAATCAAACCTGGAACCTGTAGGTGCAACACGAGTCTAATATAAGTATTGAATAAATAAATAAATAAATAAAGTTATATTAAAACAAACATTAAAAGTGATAAGCTAATTTAAAAAGATGAGTCTTGGCAGCTGCTTTAAACTCAGAAATAGAGTTACAGTGTCGAATCTTAAGAAGGGGTTCGTTCCAGAGCTTTGGCGCCACCCTAACTTTGGGATGATGTTAAACGAATCCCCCTATGCGATGTTATAAAAACAATTTCAAAACTATTTTAATACCAAACTGATGGCCTGATCAGAACTCAAACTCTGGTTGTTGTGGTGAGAACGCTGCATGCCAACCACCGGACCACCATGGAACATGCTGGTGATGCTTGTAAACATGCACATGTAAACACCACGTTGCATTAGAGCCATCCGGGAGCTGAGAAGCACCGCATGGTCATATTTCTGAAAGAAAATGAACCAACACTAAGAGATGCATGACATGAGATTTACAGTACCGATCATCTCACGTGTGGGATGCAAGCTGTTGCATCCATCGCAACCTCTGATCACAATCTGAAACCCTGTTACAAACTTAAGCGACCATGATTGAGGTGCGAACAGATGTTCATTTCCATAAATGCTGCCGAATTAAGTGACAGTTCCGTGGTTTTGAGGTTGTATTGTGTCATTGAGCCATTCGTTCAATGTTTTCTCAATGTCCTTTGAACTTTTAAAAACAGCCATGTCCCAACGTTGTCCTCCTTGTGAATGTCAAATTCAAATTCAAATTTTATTTTCATCATACACAGTCATGCACATTACGATATGCAGTGAAATGCCCGTGACCATAAAATAATAATATTAATAGGAAATAAACATGAAAAACTAAATAGAAAGTAAATTGAACTAAGAAAGAATAAACTATTTGTACAATACAAAATATACAATATAAGAAAAATATAAGAAAAATAAGAAAAAAAAAACATTCATTGCAGTAGCATTACAACAACGAGTGGTGCTTGGATACGATCAAGGTAGATCTAAAGATTTCTCAGTACGCTGGAGCTATAATGAGACGGCTGGCCTGATCTAGGTCTGAAACGCTGGACTCTCAGGAACTCCTTTAATGCTCCAAACTTGGGGAAATGGCTTGGAGCGAGGTGAACGGTGTTGGCAAATGTTTGATTGTGTGTACAGTTCTCACAGACAGAACGACATCATTCCCAGACATACAGCCTTCTTTACAGCAAAATGTTTGTTCAGATGTTTAAATGTTTTACTCTGGCTAAGAGTCTCAACAACGCACTGTGCTTGAAATCTTCTGTAAACGTCAAGCAGTTTTATGCCGTTATTCATCACAAGTCCGAATTTGACTTGAACGCCCCTTGGACACTACAGTGCCTATGCAACGTTAGCCTTCCTGCTGGGACGCTGTATACATTTCAGAGATGAAGCTACTTTGCTCAGGGAACTTTTGTTGCCTTGTGATTTGTAAATTGCATACTTTCATATTTGATATAGAGCTACAGTATACTGTGTTATTCTCGCATTATGTCACCCACAGGTAAGCAGGTATAAGGTCCGTATGGAAGGTTGATTCTTGAGCGTGGTGTTTGCATTTAAAATCTGTTGATCTTAAATCTCAGTAGTCTTAAGTTAAATCCTAAGTCCACTTCCAGTAAAGCAAAGCCATTGCTAGTCTGACAAAGATCAAAATAAACCCATGAGAGAGACAGCAGCAGCATCAGATGTGGCCAAATCAGCGGAACGCCTGGAAGACTGTGGAAAACAACTGTAGTGGGTGGCAGAATGAAAGAATTCTTTCCCTGGTGAAGAAAAACCTCTTCAGGACAGTCAGACAGATCAGGAACACCAGCCTGGAGGTAGGCACGTCTGTGTCAGGGTCAACATGTACTACGTTTAAGAGTCATAGAGTTAGCAGAAGATGCAAATCTCTGGTGAGCCTCAAAAACAGGAAGATCAGATTAGCTTTTGACAAAAACATCTGGCAAAAATTGGCTGATGGTATTCCTCCACATGGATAACTTATGTATCTTTTTAATACAAGTGACATTTAAAAAACACAAGATGCCTAAAATATTACTTAAAACAAACAAAAAAACTGGATATGTTAAATAAATGAATTATGCATTTAATACACACAAAGCAATAATCAGAATCTCTTATAAAGTTGTTTAAAGCCTGACTCAGTGGAGAGGCTTTAGTTTATTTCTCACCTACGACTCAGGCCACAATCTGATCCTGTTTGAAAAGTCTAAAAATAAGCTTTCTTTAACTTTGCCGTCACTTTCTCCTCTTCCGCTCGGCCTCGTCGACGATGTGATTTACGCTCCGAGTGCACTGTGGGACGTTTTAGTCTCCCAGCACGGCGACTGCCAAACCCATTCAGCTCCGAACTGATTTAAGACCAGCCTTTGTCTCGTGGTTCCTTCCTCTCTGCTATCTACTGCTTTTCCTCCTGACTGATTTCAGAACAGCTTGAATGGGACGGAAAAGTGGGAAAGTAGCAGGAAAAGCTTTTACGTTCACTTTTACGTGCCCTTGAACACGGGGTAAACACTCTTTATCTTTCAAGTGCGGAGCGGGTTTTCGAGGTATAATCCACCATTTGTCATGTTATCGCAGGTCACGGACACACAAAGGTTCCCGGTACACGAGTGTTTGATTTATTTACGTATTTTTTAAATGTATTGTTCAAAATTTTCACAACTTATTATCCCACATAAATCAAATACAGAAACTTTCAACCGAGTTCGAAAACAAATGAATACACCACTGTGGTTCACGTAGACCAAAAACCATTAACTAACTCATTGTTTCATATAATGTGGGTCCCCTAGTGGGCCATAATGGTCCTGCAGGTGGGCCACAAGTGGTCATTTATGACTCACTCACTCTCACTCATCTGCACTGCTTTATCAGGTATCGGTGTCTCAGGGGTCTGGAGCCTATCCCAGAAAACTTAGGGCACGAAGCCAGGTACTCCCTGGATGGGGTGCCAAACACTAAAGGAAATTTGGGTATGATGTTAGCCTAATTTGCATGTCTTTGGACTGTGGGAGGAAACCGGAGGAAACCCATTAAGCACAGGGAGAACATGAAAACTCCATGCACACCGACCTTGAGACTGGAATCGAACCCTTGACCCTGGAGGTGCAAGTGCTAACCACTACGCCACCATGCCGCCTATTACAGTACAAGTTCCATTCCAGGGGAACGTTCGTAAGTCGATTTCGTTCGTATAGTGAGTCCTTGATACACCTTTGACACCTTTGACTACACCACCGTGCCTCTAGTGAGAAAAGATAAATGGTCTAAATATAATTATTTAGACCGCTGTTGAATTCTGGATGCTGATTGGTCTGATTGGTGTTGGGTTTTTTTTCTATAAACACAGCTATCTAGGGCAGTAGTTTTATAATAATGTGCTTGTTCTGATATTTTATTATTTAACAGTGCATGCTGGGACATTATTTCTACCCTAAGACTTAATAATAAGCAGATAAAAATGTATACATATCAGTATAATCATTGATATGGTGGAGGTTTATATATTGAGATATTTATTTAATGCTGATGGAAGGAGTCACCAATGTCAGTGCTTTGTAATAGTTTCCACCTGTTTTGGTCAAGGAAGAGAGAAAACAAAAGAAAGACAACTGTGTAACAACATGAAAACTACTCCTTATTTCTGCAATCATAATTTATTTATTTATTTATTTATTTATTTACCAGAATCAGCCTCACAGATTTATCCCAATTTGAGGTGAACTCTGCTGATGTTTTTCCACTCTCAGATTGTGGAAAGTCAATTATAAGTCTATTACGATGAAAAGCTATTTAGTGGGATAATGAGACGCGTTAGATTGACTAACGGCATGCCTCTCGCTTTATCTGACGGCCTGGGAATTATTGTGGTTTTTGAGTGAACATATGGTGAAGGGTAATGGAGGCCCTATATTCATGGGATGGGTTGAGTTCTGCCCCGCTGCATTGTCTGTGTGTGTTTGTGAGGGATTTCTAAGAAAGGGAGTGACAAGTTTCAGTTGGCTTTAAAGGGGTAATTGTTGCCGTGTTATTTTTGATTTTTTTTTTCAAACTACACCTTTTGTTCAAGTGGATAAGGAGCGAGAACGACAGACGGTTAGGCAGCAGGCCTCAGCTGCATTCTGGGATATGAAAATGAACATGACACTCCCCTTATTTTTGGAACAATATCTGATACTTTTACTTTGTTGTACAAGTAAGAGCTGGGTCAGTTCATTCGAAATGATTTGTGGGGGGAATTGTCAACACGATCCATATTAACGCGTTGCCCCCGCTGTCATTCACGTTCCTAAAAGTGCGGCATGTTCACAGCCCATGAATACCCAATAAAGACTAGAATATTTTACGCTAAATAGGTTCGAAAGAAAAAAAGTAGTCCGGACTCTTTCTCTCTCTCTCTGTCTCTCTTTACGTCTTGACCATCTGCGCCACCGTCCCTCTGTCTCCGCCTCCCTGAATAGGATAATTGAGTGTTGAATATGCTTCTGAGCTTTATCTCCTCGTGCATCTGCCCTATTGATCCCTCGCTGCCCTCCTTGGTGTATTTACACACACTCAATTAAACCGCTATAATCCCATTGAGCAACAACAGGCCTTTCTATCTCCTTCACCCAGATGAACCGCACTGGCACAAACGATAGCTAACAATAGAGAGAGATGTGGATATTGTATCGCTCTCCCCGAGCGCACCAGTACTCCATTGAGACGCGAGAAAGCTCCCTGCTCGGGGTGCATGAGGAACAGCTGTTGATAAGCCTGCAGCACATTTGTCTGCCATTGTTGGCTGTCACCTCAATGCACATTCAAACAAGTGTCTCAGTCCATCCACAGCCATTTCTGTGGCTGAAAGTGAGCGGAAAAGGGGGGTTTCAGGAATGACAATGGCTTTTGTGAGGTGCTTGACGTCCGCCAAAGCGGACTTTTCAGAGTCGTTATAATGATACTAGTGCTTTTGAAATGTGACTCTAAATAGGGATGATTACAGGCTACATTTTGCATGATAAAGGGGTAACGCTAGGAAGGGTATTGTTTATTTAGTCTCAACGCGTTGCTACCCAAGTCGTAAAGTTTTTTGGTCTTCTGAGAAAATACAGTTTCGTTTAAAGATTAACCAACATATCTAAGAAAAATATTTCCATTCTAGATGGTTTCGCTTTTTTACATGATTTATGACTATCGCTGTGGTTTTCTATTGTGCAAATGGATTTTACTGCAGTTTTGAGAACAAATGTAGCTCCAACCAATATTTCAAACTAATAAAAAATATTTTGAGCATGTTTTCTTTGAGTGGCAAGAGTATTAAAAGACAACAATGGCAAAGCATTATGTCCAAATAATGTACGATTTTGCAAACTGCTATAAATCCACCTCTCAAAATTAATAAACCAGCCTGTATTTGTTGCACTGTAAAACCTTAAAGATTGTTGAGGATTATGACAATATTGAAAACAATATCAAAACCTCAGTTTGCAATGCACCGTCAGCACCGTCATCATCCACAATGCATCATCAGCACCTCTACCACTTCTGTACTTGATGGCAGTGCCTTAAGACTGAAGTCCATAACTGCTGGAGAGACGTCAATGGCAGTTTCTTTGGGTGCTGTGGGTTGTGGGATGAGGCCTCTGTGGGTTGGATTGGATTGTCTGGTTCCTCCCTTGGGTGCTTGATCAGTTAGGAATTTGGGGAGTTTGGATGCTGGGTCGGCAGCTTTAGGTGTTCTGGTACCTTTCTATTGTGTCCAGCATTGACTTTTTTCATTGACTTGTGCTTGTGAGACTTGGGTCCACACGACCCTGTCAACAGTCAACTGGTCTACAATGTTTTTCAGTTCACCACAATGGTGTTGATATTATGGCTGATACATGCTATCTAGTTAGCCTTTAGTACTGTAATTAGCTAACTAACTGAATGTAAGCTTATCAGGTGTTCTCTTGTCCATGCACAAGCAAACTAGTCTATATAAATGTGACATTATGTGTGTGAGACATCCAAATAATTAAAACAGTTGAAGTTTAAACATCAACAAAACATTATTGCATTGATGTGTTTTCAGCAGTGTATAGGAACACTTGATCTAATGTTCTGAGCTGTTACAGATGTTACAGAATAATTTTTGACTTCATTGCTACCAGTGTAATTGTGCCATAAATCTGAAAGAAAAAGATGATTGGCAATGAAATGTTGTGACGTTCCCCCACATCTACTAGGCACAAACTTCCCTGAAGGCATTTTGCGGCGTTCGACTGGAAAATTGCTGAATATCTACGTAAGAAATTTAGTTCGGAGTGAAAATGTGATTTCAACACCAAAACATGCAGCTTTGTGTCGAGTCGATGAGATTTTCTTCTTGCGGCAGAGTGCAGCAGTATTAGTTCTTTCATGGTGCTGCAAATTAGTGCATTTAAACAAAGAGCAGCATGTAAACCAGTTCAAGAGAAAACAATGACGTCTTCATTTCAAGCATTTGTTAAACAAGTCAAAGTTAGTAAAAGAAAAAGAAAAACTTTTTCAGATTTTCACTGTTATATAACCATGGCTTGGATGTTCATCTCTAACTAAAGTTGTGATGGATCTTGATTATTGAGCCAGACTGGCCTGTTGTAAATTACACCATATAAAGACGCTGTTACGTACCAGACTGATTTTGCCCATTAATTGTCTTTTTTTGTTGTTGTCTATATTGTTGTAAGTTTTGTCTACAAGCCTAACAGTCAACCCTGTGCAGACGTCACCTTAACATCTGGCAAAAACATTTTTTTAAAACGTTGTTTGTACCCATTGGGTGGGTCCAGAATGGTGTGATCCAGTCTTTAATGCAAATGGAATGTTCCACTTATGAGCAACATATAATGGGGCAGAGAATTACACAATTAAACATAATCCATAAAGTAAAGAATTGTCATTGTTCATCTGCTTTATAGCTCAGCTCGCTCGTTTGAGAGCGAAAGAGAAAACAGATTAAACATTTACATCACTGGCATCTGAAAAATGGCTCTTGCACCATCAGCATTGTTATTACTTCATTTGAGTTGGAATTCCATCAATGGCCATGTGGTCTGTGATCCATCAACCAACACTGGCGAACAGGTCTCTACATATACCGCCGCTCTGTTTGGGTTAGCGCTGCTGCAGAGTCAACGTTCCTGATTGCGCTGGGATGGAAAAGTAGTGAGAGCGTGACTAATTAAAAACAAGAGATAAGGTCTGTTTAGCTCCTCCGAAACACAGAGGTTGGAGAAGTTTGGACTGAGTGCATCTGCTCACTTTGTGTTTTTTTTTTTGTGTATGTGTGTGTGTGTGTGTGTGTGTCTTAAAAGCTTTCATTGCATTTTGTGCAAACTGAATGATATTTTACTGCATGTGATTTAGTGAATTGACTAGACAGTTCTGGTTCTAGCCTGAATTAGCACATCCTCTTTGACAGACAATAGCAAGAAAAAAGGTTGAAAGCACAATAGATGAGTCCATTATACACTAAAATGAACCGAGCCAATGAATAACAAAAAGGGCTTTTTATTATCTGTTGCCATGCCAGCTGTTACACCTGCCATGTCCTAATCCTAAAACTGCACTGGGACAAGACCTCTAGCAAGATTTTTTTTCCCCTTGGGTTCACAAGTTAAATGGTTACTCATTAATAATAAATGAACTTTTAAAGACAAATGAGAGAGCTTCTTCCTCCTAGGTTAATTAAATGCTCCTATAGTAGACACGAAGTTGTTTATACTGTGTTAACTTTTAACATATTTTAACCATGTCTGTACAGTTTGGCGTTCCTAAGATACAACACGTCTTAAATTTTGCAGCGCAAAAAGTATTGTGAATAGCACGAACCACCCATCAAAAGAGCTGTTAAGGAGTTTCCTTCTGTGTGAATATTTCATATGTTTCTACACTTCCTGGCCAACAAACATAAGTCATCATTTCAGAAGGGTCAAATTATTGGGCTGTATCAAATAAAGATAATGACGAGATCTGAAATGACTGGAACTGGATTAAGAACACATTATTAAAAACCTGAAAGAATATTGCTGGAAGAAATAAGGTTGGAAAAAATTATGAATGGAGGTCACTTAAAGACTTGGTGAAGTTGCATGGTAAAAAATCAACAGTAAAAACCATAGCTACAGTATGTTTAATAGTAAAAGTGAGAGCATTTCCACATGCACACAATGTGATGAGAACTCAATGGTTTAGGACTAAATAGCTGTGGTCCACAAGAGAACCACGTATCAGGAAAAAAAAAAAAGATTTGCACTTTGGAGAAATGGAAAATGGTCATGTGTGTCCAGATTGAGCCTATTCCAAAATGATGGGCACATCAGGGTAAGAAGTGAAGCATATGAAGCGATGCACCCATCATGCATAGTGTCCACTGTACAAGCCTCTGGAGACAGTGTTATGATCTGGGGTTGCTTCAGTAGCTCAGGTCTAGACTCAGCAATGTTATGTTGCAATAAAATTACGTCAGCTGACAACCTGAATGTACTGACTGACCAGGTTATCACGTCTATGGTGTTTTTCTTCCCTGATGATTTTGAAACAGTGATTGCGGGAGCATGGGGAACCACTTTTACACATGAACTGGACACCACACTTTGTGTTGTAAGCAAAGTTAACCCATTTCTTTGGCCAGGCAGTATTTATGGTGTTGGTTTTCCCAGCTTTTGTGTTGCTTTTATGTGTTGACCTCCTGAAACAAGTTTTCTTTGAGGTACAATAAAGCACATTGTTTGCTTTTAGGCTGTGGAATTAGTCTTAGGAGAAATATATGGCAGGACGGAAGAGAAATGATGTACCGTATCCATATCCATAACACACATAGACATTCTTACACGCCTTACAAATTATTCCTCCCAGGACTTTGTTACCTAGATCATTGATCATTCTAAGACGGAGGCCCTGTTAAGGTCTCTGTGGAAGTTTTGAAAAGGATGATTTAATTCTGAGGTTAGTCTATATATGACTGGATTTGGATGTTTTTAGCGCTAGGGTTTTGTTAGGGGTGATGGGACAAGGGGGATGAGAGTTATGGTGCAACTCTGCGCGGTAAATGTAGTCATGTATTTGGACTTGGGTTAGGGTTATAGTTGGTTTAGGGTTGGTGTTAAACTGGGGGGTATGGGGTGTCCAATTTGATCTGTAAAGGACCAGTGTGGGTGCAGGTTTCATTCCAATCAAGCCAGAGCCACAATTGATTCAACTTTTCTAATAGACAATCAGGAACTTCTTTTGCTTGGTCAGAATTAGGATTTGGATTAGATTTTGGATAAGGTTGGTGATATGGTTAGGCTAGAGATGGTCCAGAATTAGAGTGGTGGGCTAGGGTTATTGTTGGTCTAGGGTCAGGGATGATCTAGCATTGTGTTGGAGTTAGATTAGGTTTAGTGATGGACTAGAGTTAGAGTTGGACTAAGATTAGGGTTACAAGGGCTCTTGGGTCAGGGTAGGGTTAGGACTTTTTTTGGATTGCGGTACAATAAAGACTTGGTGATGGCCAGTCTAATTAAAAGCACCCACTGAACCTGGCGATTAACAGATTAATTTAATCAGTGGTCTTTAAACAGAAGAGTCACTAAACTGTGCCCTCAGGATTGTATTGGAATTAGAGGTTGGTTGATTTTAGCGTTGTCCTACAGTTAGTGTTGGTTTAGGGTTAAGGCTAGTCTAGAGATTAGCTGTAGGGTTTGGTTAGGGCTAGTGTTAGAGTCAGAAATGGGCTACAATTGGCTGAAGGTTTGAGTTGGGTTAGGGCTAGGGATTAGGTGTAGGCTTTTTATTATTTGTCGAGAGTAACACACAAGTCAATAGAAATACCTCACACAAAGAGTAATATAAAACACTTTCAGTATGTGTTGTGTGTGGTCGTCTCTAGCTGCAGCCCTCACACTGCTGTGACTCTGAGCCAGAGCTCAACCCCTCACTCACTGCCCTGATTATTAAGAATGATTCGTGTAGACGGACGCACTCTCTGTCTGTCCATTTTCCTAACTTTCTCCACTCCCCTCACTTTTTGGCTTCCGCGGTCTCTTTTTGCTGTAATGCTGTTTTTGTGTAGTGTGTCTCTGGGTTTGCCTCATTCAAATTAAAAATGACGATCTTGCTATGCTTGCATTAACTTTTCTCATGACCAAACATCCCTCCCAATGCTCCCTCCCTCTCTCTCTCTCTCTCTCTCTCTCTCTGTCTCTCTCTCTCTCTCTCTCTCTCTCTCTGTGTGTCTCTCTCTCTCTCTTTTTCTCTTCGTGTTGACAGCTGATGCTAAGCTGTGAGCTCACCACTTTAACAGATTTGGAGCAGATGAAACATCGAGGGGCGTTTTCTTCCAATACAGCACTCTAGGGACGTGTGGAGAGGACCATGCAGTCAACAACTGCCAGGGAGAGACAGGGAGAGAGAGAGAGAGAGAGAGAGCGAAGGGAGGACTGAGTGTGCGAGATGGTAAATAAGCAGCAAAGCCTTTAGTTTAATCCTTGCAGGATATGTGTGTGGTGCCCGAGTATAAGCAGCTCCTCCTTGGTCTGTGTGTGGTGGCCATGTTCTGACATGAAAGAGTGACCCAAAGTCCCTCGGGGCCCTAACGAGCAGAACGAGCTGCCTGGGTCTTATTTTAAGAGGCTGACCTAAGACTCCTGCGGTTTCCGCACTCTGCCGAGGGTGTTTGACCCGCCACCGATGGGTGGAAAAGATGTCGCAAACGCACAGCCATTAATTTTCCGCACTTTGATTGGTGTTCCTGTTTTTTTTTTATTTATTTTTTTTTTATTTTATGATGCTGTGAACAATTACAGCTCAAAGTAGCAGGCAATGAAACTCGGTAGACTGCAGCAGGCCTTTCCAACCGTCTGTGTGCGTGAAGGGGTTTTTATTTTAATTACTGTGGAAGAAAAGCAGTACGAATGAGTTTATCAGACTAATTAGTTTGCCTTAGTAAAAATGTTATACAAGAAAAGTGACAACAAAACACTTGCATATGTGTTGCGGAGGGCGTTTCTTCCCCAGGAGAAAGCTATTAGTTATGTGGTTTAGGAGAAAAAAGCAAAAAAAAAAAGGGTTAAAAGAGTTTCTGAAAGATTTTGATACTTAGTTTTTGGCGGCTCTAGAAAGGTTTTTCACAAATGTCAATAAATTGCACTGGAATTACATTAAAACCCTTTTCACAAGTAAGGAATAAAACACAATGGGGGTGCTGTTACAAGTAAATAATTAACAAAAGGGTGAAATGAAGAAGCGGAATTATTGCTCCTCCCCTGACCCAGCCCAATACCTCACACCCCAACCCACCCAATATCTTTCAATAATAGCACATTATTGAAACCGTGCTAATTTAATTCCTCTTATACAACAATTAGTTATGACCAAGTAATCCGATTGGATGAGAGCCATTCCACAGTAACAGCGCTGGGACATTCAAGTATATTTATCACTCCGCATCATGGGTGTTGGAATGACTGCTAACTCTCGGTCACAGCATGGGTGAAAGTACTGAACGGTCTGTACGGTCTACAGTACTGAGGAGAGAGCAGCTGCCTGAGAGAAACACACACTCGAAACCACTTTCAGCAAGAAAACGCATCTGTTGTGTCATCTTAAACTACACTTTGTCTACTAAATAATTGCTTCTATGTTACATAAGCGATAAAGTTACCTTGAGTCTAACACAAGGTTGAATCCCAAATCGATCTCTAATCCCTGATCAAAAGATAGAAACAGTAATTCCCTCTTCTGTCACTTTTTTGTTCTTTTGAAGTAAAAATTACAAGAAACACTTTGCTGCAAAGCTGTTGACATTCTTGAGAAAGGTTTCCATATTGGATTTTAGGATCCAAGATAAAATTGTCATCTTTTTATTTTAATTTTTTTAATTAAACTAAAAGCCATAATTTCTAGAAAACAAATGTATACTAATGAATTAGTTAAGTAACCAATACCATAACCGCAACCAATGGCTACATCTCTGTATCGGTCCGGTGAGTTAGTTACAGTAGATAATGCTGGAGTTACACTTGAAGGCAAAGGCTCTGTACTGTAATTAATTATGCTATTTGAAGTAAGTCATGTATTTATGGAAAGGATTTTGGGTGAGACAGAGATCCATTACTTACGCTACCTCAGTTGTAGCTCGAGTGTAAAACTAAAGAAGCGAACATCAGACACCAAACACGTCTTGGCCGATTTCACTACATTCAGAGTAAAGGAAAAATTGCGCAAATTTCATTTTTTGGCTGAACTATTCCTTTAGGACAGCTCCAAGAAGCGAGTGCCAGGATGACTCTGGTTACAGTGAAGAGGGCAAAGTATGTCAGGGAGGACTAAGAAGTCATAAATACAAATGTCCATAGATGCGGTCAAGCAATATTAGCGCAGGCATTGGCCTCGTGGGCTTAGACTCTGTTCCTGTCATGGCCAGTGTGGAGCCTCGGGTTTGGCCTGTCTCTGCGTGGACACACCAGCCTCCATCGGAGCACAATTAGCCATGTGAAAGCTCCACAGTCTGAAGGGTGGCAGCACTCAAAGCACTCATGACCATGTTCTTCCATAAAATCATAAGACTCACTGTCCATTTTTCATCCTCCATCTGCCTGAATTAATCAATGTGGATTGTGTGATTGTGAATCGGTGTGTTGCTTTTTTGTTTACTGTTACTGAGACTCGTTAGGATTAGTGAAGCAGACATGTGAACGGAGTGACGAAGCTCGGCAGCGGGGGGAGAAAACGCTGAAGGAATGGAAAGAAGCTGAAATCTGACATTTTACAGAGAGAGAGAGAGAGAGGATTAAAAAAAAAACGGGGAGCAGGATGAGAGGGAAAGCGCGAGAGACAGACGGGAAGGAGAAACGACAGAGAAGGAAAGAAACAGAAAGACTGGAAAAGAAAATTCCAGAGTAAAACGTTAGGCCCGGTGTTTCAGACCTGCGCACGCGGAGTGATGTTGCACGCCACATTGGGTAGAAATGACGCGTTCGGACGGACGCTCCTGAGACTCAAACATGAGCTTTCTAATAATGCAAAAGCCATAAGTCTGGTCCGGTGCTCCATGGGAAGGCCTGTTGCTCGCCGCTGTGTCCTGCCATAAATTTTTCAATCAGTGCATGCAATAAAGAAGAGAAATTGAATTCTGCGTCCCGAGGGAGCTGTAGGACTGTCGGTTTTGTGGTGTTGGTGATTTCCTAGAGCAAACGGAGAGGGAAAGGAGGTAAATCCCCTGGACTGAGGCAAGACTGACTCACCTCAGGGTCTCCGAAAAATGTTCGAAGCGGGAGTGTTTTAGTTAAAGCCGGGGTCAGAATACTCTTTTGGCATATTTGTTGAATTTTCTTGTCATGTTCTGACAGCTTGAATGAAAAATGTGTTCAGCGAAGAAACTCTGGTCTTTGTGGTGCTGCAGGCTGTAAACAGGAGAATCGAGACATGATGGTGGACCACCAACATCTAAATAATCAGGGTTTAGAAGACTCCTCCACAAACGCTAGCATTCAGCGGAGATTTAGAGGCAGATGTACTGACAGAAAAAGTATTTATTTTTGAGTTGGAGATGCAGACAGCTCTCCTCCACTGTGCACACAATGATCTGACTAAAGAAATAGCTTCATGCAATTTATGTTAAAAATTACCATAATAAAAACTTTTTTACCTGCTTGTACTGTATGTTTTTTCGTTCTCTTATATTACCTAATCTCCTCTTGATGTACACTACTGAATGTGGTCAAAAGTATTTTGACACCTGACGGTCACATTCGGGTTGGTTGAAAATCCCATTCCAGATGTATTTCCACTAGATTTTGGGGTGTGGCTGTGGGGATTTTTACTCCTTTAACCATGAGAGCATTAATGAGATCAGGCACTGATATTGGGTGAGGAGGCCTGGGTGCTGGTGGTGTTCTAGTTCATCCCAGAGGTGTTCATGTGTTCATGTGGATGACCGGGTGCGTCATTTACTTGTGGAGGAGAAGGGACCAGTATGGGCTATGGGAAGAAGGTGAGGCGGTGTGATATTCTGGGCAATGATCTGGTCTTGGGTCCTGGCATGCATGCAGATGATACTCTGAGACATACCACCTATATACAGTACAGACCAAAAGTTTGGACACACCTTCTCATTCAGCGAGTTTTCTTTCTTGTGTTCTTTAGTCCAAACGCGTCTCTTCTGCTTGTTGCCTGTCCTTAGCAGTGGTTTCCTAGCAGATCTTCTGGCATCAAGGTCTGATTCACACAGTCTCCTCTTAACAGTTGTTCTAGAGACGTGTCTGCTGCTAGAACTCTGTGTGGCATTGACCTGCTCTCTGATCTGAGCTGCTGTTAACCTGCCATTTCTGAGGCTGGTGACTCGGATGAACTTCTCCTCCGCAGCAGAGGTGACACTCGGTCTTCCTTTCCTGGGCCGGTCCACATGTGAGCCAGTTTCTTTGTAGCGCTTGATGGTTTTTGTGACTGCACTTGGGGACACTTTCAAAGTTTTCCCAATTTTTCGGACTGACTGAGCTTCATTTCTTAACGTAATGATGACTTAGCTGCTTTTTTCTTGCCATAATACAAATTCAAACTCTTTTAATGAGAAGGTGTGTCCAAACTTTTGGTCCGTATTGTACGTGTGTGTGTGTATGTGTGTGTGTATGTTTATATATAAAAAATTGCCCTAAATTTTCATTTATATTACATTAATTCCAGAGTAATAACACAGATAAATAAAGAAGCTAATATTTAAACAATGTAGTTTTTCTTCTTCATATCTCTGCCTGGAAAGTGTCCAGCATCATCTCTCAACCTTACACACACACACACACACACACACACACACACACACACACACACACACACACACACACACCATGTTCACTTAGCTTTCGCTCTTGTCAAAGCAAGCAAAAAATACCACCTACTCTCCTCTTCTCTGCTCTCACTTTTCTCTACATCAATCTCTCCTCCCTCTCTTCCGTTCTTTCATCTTCCTCACTCTGGTGTTGGATGAGACAGGCTGTTTTGACAGCAGGCTGGAAACATGGTGGCAAAGATGGAAAGTGCTCCTCTCTGTCTCTGTCTCTCTCTCGCTCTCTCTCGTTCTCACTTTCTCTCTGTACCAGTGTTGACTTGTCTAAATGTCACCATGGCAAGAACACGAACTCCCATGTAAAAACGCCTTGCACTTGGCGGTGGAAAAATAACCCACACTTCATTAACCGCAAACTGGCCAGAAAACTATTCTCACTGCTCTCTCTCTCTCTCTCTCTCCTTTTTTATTTCTCTCTCTATCTGTTTAAAACATGCTGGATGTTATAAAGAACGGGTGGAGGGGGATCAAGTAGAACCTCCTGCTATAAATGTTGCCTTTCTGGAGGAACAGCACACGCCTCAGTATTGGCTGGATGTCAAGTGGTTTCAGGAAAAGGCCTGCGTGAAACTAACCCGTTCGTCTGGTGTGTGAAGTTTAAAATGTCAACAAGGTCAGACTTTTTGAGGTAAACCTCTCTCAAGGCCAGGTGGAGGTCATTACACCCCTAGGAAAAAAATAGTTTCCTTAAGGTTTTTTTGGATGGTTAACAGTTCTTAGCTTGCTGAATGCGTTCTAAGTGGAATCCCCCTGAAAGGACTCAGGACAAACTTACATTTTCTCTATTGCTGATAGAAACTTTTTGTCAAAACTGTATATAATATTTCTAGGGAGTACAGACTGGATAATCTGGATTTGCCCTCATAAAGCATCAGAATCCTTCAGTCTGGTACACCAAATTTCTGGTTTAAATGAATGAATTATGGTTTCTAAGGAATGGTTTAAGATGCCCTAAAGAAAAAATATCCTAAATAGTTTTTTTTTTTCCTCTAGAAGGACTCTTGAGGAATGGTTTGAGAACCACTGCCATAAAGGGATCTTCATCTGAAAAGAGCCCTGGTGACTGGATTGAGATCCACTGCCCTAATGGATTCTTCCTCTAGAAGGATTCTTGATAAATTATTTGACAATCACTGTCCTAAAGATTTCTTCATCTACAAGAAGTCCTGATGAATGGTTTGTGAGTTACTGCCCTAAAGGTTTCCTGTCCTGTAAGGAGAATGAGAAATGGTTTGAGATACATTGCCATAATGGGTTCTTCAACTATGAACATTTTGAGGAATAGGTTGAAATCCTTGAAGGTTGCCCTAAAAGTTTTACAAAGAGTCCTGGGGAATGGTTTTAGATCTACTGCCTTAAAGCACTCTTCATCAACAAACAAACAAACTAACAACATGAAATGATTTGAAATCCCCTGCCAACAGGATTCTTCATTTGAAATTAGCCAAGAGGAAGCCATTGAGAGCCAATGGCCCAAATTATTTGTTGTCTTGAGGACATTTAGGATTGGGTTAAGGGCCACTGCCCTAAAGGACTGCTCATGTGAGGGGCACTAAAGACTGCTTTGAGGTAGACACAATCCTTTTTTTAAGGTTAAACTGACACCAAAAGTCTACAACACACCGCCATTCATTTTGACTGTAACAGTAGGTACATTTATTCCAGTGGTAACACTGGTGAGGGTAGATCTTTAGGTGACTCAGGTGACCCTGTTCATCTAGTGCTAGCTGAGCTTGAACAGACACATGGTGCATGTGGAATATGAATGAGGCGGCCACATGGGAATGTCAAAGCCGATCCTTAAAAATGTTTAGAAGCTTCATTTCATTTAAATATTTGCGAGATGGGTGGGTTTCACAACAGGTTAGAGGGTTGTTGGTGGAAATTACCTGTAGCTTATTCATTTATTCATAAAACAATGCTATCAAAACTTATTTGTGCTGCATTTCTACAGGACAGTGCTTTAGACCATACACATCGTTAAATACAGCTGGCGCTGTTGCATTTTTGGGGTATTATTTTCAAGTTTTTCTTTAATATATTTCATTTTCCCTAAATCTCATTACCTACTACGGGAACGCCCTGAACCCTATTTCATGAGGAGACGAAAGTTAATCTCGCCCTAATGAGAGCCAAAAATGTGCTCATGCAGGAAAAAACTTTAACTGGTTACACTGTTAGCCTAGCCAGCAATTCAGCAGAACCGATTGGTTGTATATTTGCATAACTCACAAAACACCCAATGATGGAGGAAATGGGATTATAAGCTGTCCTGATCCTGATGTGCTTTTTGTGATTTGTGGTAAGGATGTAAAGCTTTTGGGTCATGATGATGAATCGGGAATTAGTGAGTATTTAGTAAAAAAAAAAAAAAAAAAGAGGCCACACCTCCATCACTAAGATTGTCAGGAACTGAGGCCACACCTCTTCACTAAGACTGACAGGCACTGAGGCCACACCTCCACCATTCAGATTGTCAGGCATTAAGGCCACATCTCCATTACTAAGACTGTCAGGCATTGAACCCTCACATTATCACTTAGTCTTGAGAGGATCAGAGGTCATGCTTCCTTTTCTGTCACTGACACAACCCATGTCTACTACTTTAGGACTTGCAGGCATTGAGTCCAGGCCTCCTTTGCTGAGACTGACACACACACTGAGGCCACACCACCTCAACTGAAAATTGAGTTATGTAGTAGTGTAGTTAAGTTACATTTGTTCCCTTGTGTACACTGTAAGGATCTGTTTAACAGCTTAGAGGCTTTAGAAAGTAGCTGTTAGAGTCTTCTAGCTCCATTTGTTTGATAATCAAACGATGCAAACAAAGAGTTTAAGTGATTTTTAGAGATTTGTGCCGCCTGCGAGCCGTGCAGTGGCGTGCCAAGTGTTGGGACACACACGGTGCAGTGAAGGGATAATTTAATCCGGGTTGTAAATGAGTTCCGTCTGGGTTGTGTGTGTGTGCGTGTGCGTGTGCGTGTGTGCGTGTGCGTGTGTGTGTGTGTGTGTGTGTGTGTACTACCCCTACCCTGGATATGCATGTGTGTATGTATGTACCTGTGTGTTCTTGGTCTTTTTTGTGTTTCATTATAACCTGAGATGTTGCCCTTGTTTACAGATGAGGGCATGCTGGTGTGTGTGTGTGTGTGTGTGTGTCTGTGTGTGTGTGTGTGTGTGTGTGTGTGTGTGCAAGAGAGAGAGAGAGAGATTTCTCTGCACACTGTGAAATGGTGCTATAGTTTGCAGAGCGTGACATGAGGATGCAGGATCAGGATTCTCTGCATGCATTTGTTAATGGAGCTTTCATGGAATGGACTACACACACCCACCCACCCACACAAACACACACACACACACACACGCACACGCACACACACACACACACACACACGCACGCACACACACACACACACACACGCACGCACACACACACACACACACACACACACACACACACACACATGAAGCATTGCCCAGTTTGCTCTTAGAGTCCAACACATGTACAAGGACAGACACACAAACAAACATGTACACGCACATGCATGCATACATACAGTACACATACACACACACACCCTTTAACCTTCATAGTAGATAATAAATGTGGTGTGTAAGTGAGAGCCCTCGCTCGAACAGAGCCAGAGTACTGTGAACCTCTCACTCCTGCCAACTAGTCTGTGTGTGGAACAGAGAGAGAGAGAGAGAGAGACAGACAGACAGACGGGTGGGTAGGCCAGAGCCTGTCTGTATATGCGTGTAGATTTTGCAAGATGCTAACATGTTCTTTCCAAAGCCACAGAAATAAGCAAGAATGAGAAATATTGTGTGTGTTTGTGTGTTTGTGTGTGTGTGTGTGTGTGTGTGTGTGTGTGTGTGTGTGTGTGTGTGTGTGTGTGTGTGCTGGAGACAGACATCACATTCCAATTTGAAGGCAGCTCCCTAGGTAAGCAACATTTTTGTGCAGAATTCGCCCAGACCAAGGCTGTCCAATTTGGAGGAATCTCCAAGGTTCTGCATTTTTTTCACCACATTTATGAGCACAGCACAAGTAGCCTTCTCAATGTAGTTCATTTTACAATTCTCTTCTTCAGACCATGAACATTTCAACAAACCCTTTCTCCGGCTACAGCCATAATGTAACATTTACAAATGTTAAAAGTTTTAAAAGTAAAGTCTTTATTTTGTCACATATACATTACAGCACAGTGAAATTCCTTCTTCGCATATACCAGTGTAACTGGGGTCAGAGCGCAGGGTCAGCCATGGTACAGCGCCCCTGGAGCAGTTAGGGTTAAGGGCCTTGCTCAAGGGCCCAACAATGGCAACCTGGCTGAGCTGGGAATCGAACCGCCGATCTTCCAATCAGTGACTCAGTAAGCTCCCTGGTAAGAAAAAAAAAACGTCCATGGTGTGCATGGAGTTTGCATGGTTTCCCCCATGCTTGGTGGGTTTTCTCCGGGTACTCTGAAGACATGCAGGTTACTCCATAGTGTGTGAATGAGCATGTAAACTGTTAGATAGGCTCCATGCCAAGCTTACTTTTAAAATTCCACCAACTAACCCAGATGATTAAGCCAAACTAGTCTATTACGTGAGCTGCACTTCTTCAACACTCGTTTTTATTAAATGAGATTTATTATTCCTGCTGCATTCCGTAACCTCGAGAGCCCGCTGCGAGGAAATCCACCCTCCCCTTTCTTTAACACATCACTAGTCCTGGCAGCACTGCAAGTATGGAGCAAATCCATATCTGCCCTCACCACACACTTCACACATGCCGACAGGTACAAACTGGAACGGATGTCTTCTACCTCAACAAACCAAGCTACCAAACCCATAGCCGTGTCAAACAGAGTGGTGATAGGATCTATTTTAGCCTTCTCATGTTTCTGTCTCTTGCCAGACCAACCTACAGTAGATGAGGCTTGTTACAAGAGTTGCCCATGACGTGTACACTAGGGGGCAGTGCACATCTAAAATGTAAAGTCTAACGAAACGCACCATATTTGGAAAATATGCCCAAATTTTGACCAAATCCCTTCTGCTGGATATAAATTTTTTCCGATAAACCTCTTTTGCTGGATTTTTATCTCCAAGTGTCTCGTATTCGTAGTCAACAAATCTGCTTTACTAAATGTTAACTCATCCTCATATTCTTTAAAGACGGGAATCACCATGGACCACCCGATACGATATTGTATCCGATACAATATTATCACGATACCTACTGTAGGCGCGATTTTACGAATATCCTGATTCAATATTAATTTTTCTTCAGATTTTCTTACAGTCCTAATCAAATGTAGCAAATTATTTGCTTCTGCGACACCTGTTTGTGTTTTGTGAATAGTTTGGAGTTCACCACTTGCAGTATTATGGAGGAACGGAAACATTTTTCCGCCTCAAATGAAAATGAAAAATGTGTTTAAAACATTTCTTTAGGAATGTTTAATATTCTGAAAAACCTCTTTTGCTTAACGTTCATCTCGCGGGAATATAACATACAATATTACTATATAATATCTCCCATCTCCCTACAAACAAATCTCTTTTGCTCGATGTTCATCTCAGTGTACTGTAAATACGAGAGTGAGTCAAAAATTATCTGCCCTCTGGCTGTAGAATTTATTAGAATAAATTTTTCAAAAAGACAAATACATAGTTTTTTGACATGATATCCTTGCTTTTTAATACACTTTGTCCGTCTGTCATCAAGATTTTACATTCCCTTATTAAAAAATGTTTTGGGCTGAGCTGCGAGCCACGAATGCACCAATGTGTTCACTTCACTTTTTCATCAGAAGTGAATCTTCGTCCTAGTAGGGCTGCTTTCAGGGGATCAAGTCTGATGGAGCGAGATCAGGACTATAGCGAGGACGCTTTAACACCTCGACATTGTGGGCAGAAGTGTACGGACTTGGCTGGGTGTCCGGTTTTCTTGATGGTTAACACTTGTACAACCTTCCTGAACTTCTCTATCCATTCATACACACTCCTTCATAGCAAAACACTTTATCCAAGTCTTCGATAAATAACGGCACCACAAGAAAATTCATCACTGCATGCTGCTTCTCTTATGTGCAAATCACAAGTGAGGCATTAAATTCGCCGCAGTTGCAAATGAACTGGTGTAACACATTCGCACCTGCGCAGCAGTGACTGGGGAGACAGCAGCCTTGAACGGAAAGCGCTGATAAGACAAGGTGGCCACCAGAAGTTTTAACAGCATTGGAATGTGAATCATTTTTGACCCACCTTCATGCCACCCAAATCTATTTTGCCGGATATTTTGATTTGAGGATCTGAGAATGCGGGTTCGAAACTCACTCTCGGTGGGTTGACACACCCCACATTACCCAGCTACTGCATGTAGTGCCGGTCCCAAGCCTGGATAACATGGGGGGGGGGGGGTTGCGTCAGGAAGGGCATCCGGTGTAAAACCTCTGCCAAGTGTGTGGAGCAGCCAAAAGAACGTTTATTTGCCTCCTTTTAACTTGTATCCTTATTCCAGAAAATATCTTTTGCTGCATATTCACCCTCAAGTAATTCATGGTCTAACTTATTCTTTTCACCAGATATTAATCTTAGTCCAACTTTTCCAACAAATAATGTTTTCTTTGATTATTCATTCATATTCCAACACATGTCTCCTGCTGGATATTCAAGTACCTGCATTCTGCTGGATGACCATCTACAAGAAACTCATACATTGACTCTTTTGTCTTGACATTGTTATCCATCCATATTCCTTGCTTCCATACTAATTTCTTTTGCTGGATGTTCGTCATGAAAAATGAAAGATCTATCGACACATATTTACTAAATAAAGCTACTTCTCAAGTTCCACTGTTTTGCTCTACTTGCGTTTGTTACTGATCGGCACAACAATGCTTACTTATTCTCGGATTAAACTCTGAACAGCCTAAATTTAATTTGACCAGTTGATTTCCAACCCGATCCTGTGACACCACTACCAGCCATGGCTTGAATCAGGTATAAACCCTTTTATTGAAGGCTTGGCTCAATGCTTTTTCATAATGCAATGTTAGTTTTAGTCGCACAACATATTGGTTTAGCAAAAATATAGAAAGCACAAAATTTCATTACTAGCCCTTACAAAACCACCATGTATTGACAGAGGCCTTGAATAGTTTCCACATTTATTTTCAGCAGTATTTTTTTTTTTTAATATAGTGGTTTCTTCAAACAATCCAATATTTTGTAAAGATTAAATCTAATAACTTGCTAAATTGGAGCTTTGGTTTTACCCAAAGCTGGCAGATAGCATTTCTGTTCTGGCAGGAATAAAGGCGATCAGTTCCATGCCTCTGTCATGAATATTAAGTTAAAATGAATAATCGTCTTTGGGTTAGTAAACATAGGTCCAGTTTAAGATTAGCACCAGGATACTTGGACAGTAGGCCAGTTTGGCCAGTTTGATTGACATACATCAAGATTTTAAATGTCCAAAAGTTATTTTGCTATATCTATACTCTCTGTCTATAGAAAGTTAACCACTTAAGTGTAAACTTGCTAAACATATGTATCTAGTGGCTCAACCTGTAATATTATAGTCAGTAAAATGTCCCTGGGCCTCAGGACAGCAGAGAGGTCATCTCAGACTTCTCTTTGGGACATGTCCCAACAAATCTGGACTGAAGAATGAACAGTAAAGTGAAAAGATTAGGAGAAATGAAATGTGTATGTTCTCAGCAAGCTGTGAAGGCATGCTGTAGTTTGGGGAAAATACCTGTGTGTGTGTGTGTGTGGATAGGTTCAGGTATGTACTTTTCTAGCCACACTGTGAAGTGCAGCCTCTGAAGAAGCCAATTTAGGTAAAAACTAGAGGGTTTGTAGCTCTTTCAAGTTCTATATTTTTGAGTTATTTATTACTTTAATATGTTTATATTTTAAATATTTTAATAGAAGTTACTAATTTATTATAATAATAATAATAATAATAATAATAATAATAATAATAATGTCTAGATGTCAGATATTATTACTAGGATAGCCTTCTTCCATATTGCCTAAATAAAAAAATGTAATGTCACTATAGCATGTAGAAAAAATAGTTCATGGTTTACTTACCTCTCAGTTGGATTATTATAAATGTTATTATTATTATTGATACCTTGTATAATGAGCACAACAGCAAGGGGCAGAATATTTTTTTTATTACCTCAATTAATGCCTCGGACTCAGACACAGTCTCAGTGTTTAAGTCCAGGCTGAACGCTTATTAGTGTGGTCAAAGCCTTTTGTGATTTTTTTTTTTCCTTAGGAATGAGCCAATCTAGAGGGTTCACAAGTGTTTTGGTGATTTGTTAAGTTAAGACAGTTAAGTAAAGTAGTGATAATAGACAACAGCACTTGGATTTTAACTATATGACCATTTTAATAATTGTTAATTATTCTAACTGTTGGTTGACGCATAGGTGAACGTAGGTCTGTACGGCCCGCAGTACTGAGGAGAGAGCAGCTGACTGCCAAAACCCACGTTCAAAACAAGTCACAAAAGCAAAAAGAAAGCTTTAAAGATAAAGGTGATAACTGAACACAGTTCCATTTACTCTCACTCACTCATCATCTATACCGCTTAATCCTATATTCAGGGTCACGGGGGGCCTGGAGCCTATCCCAGGAGACTTAGGGCATGAGGCAGGGTACCCTCTGGACAGGGTGCCAATCCACTGCAGGGCACATACACACACTCACTCATTCACACACTACGAGCAAATTGGGAACGCCAATTAACCTAACCTACATGTCTTTGTACTGTGGGAGGAAACCGGAGTACCCGGAGGAAACCCATGGGGTGAACATACAAACTCCATGCACACAGAGACAGGGGTCGAACCCGGACCCTGGTGGTGCAAGGCGACAGTGCTAACCACTACACCACCGTGCCGCCACTTCCATTTAGAAACCATACACACCCAGTTCCATTTAGAAACCATAAAAATGGCTTTGGGCTGAATTTGATACAAACAGATAGCTTTTTATTCCAATTGCTCAGATAGTTTAAGGCTTGAAATAGACATCAAGAATTTACCTGTTATACAGGTGTGTTTTTTGTTTTCAAATACAAACTTTAATTAGAAGTATTTCAAAATTCTCTTTTGAGTCTGGTTCCTCTCAAAGGTTCATCCTGGTGTCATCTTAGACAGGTTTTTCCTGTCATCTTCACCCGTGTTTGTATTTTTGTAAAGCTGCCTTGTTACATGGTCTATTGTTGAAAATGAATATACAAATAAAATTTAATTAAAATTTGTTGTAGCTAATACAATACAACTAATATTAATGTTTTCGATAATAAATGTAAGTACGCTATGTTACAAGCCAAACAGTTCTTCTAATGCAGTTCTCAAAAATGCAGTTCTCCACAGAGCTAATATCAAATGTAAGAATGTGCATTAGCTAGCAATGCGACATTATAAATATAATGTCACTCAGTTTGGTAATAATAAGTACAAACCTTAGCATTGTGTAAAGCATTATAGCTGCATGCATTTTTTGCTAGAACTGTAAGTGTTCTAGTTTGGTTGTAAAGGTTCTATGCACACTGTGAACTGCTGGTGAGGTTTGTATACCTGTGTGTGTGTGTAGTTGTGTATTTTTCGCATCATGCCATTAAATGCAGCCAGTGTTTGCGGAGAGTAATTAAGGTAACCGTAATCTAACCTCAGATGTCTCAAACCTTAGATATCTAGTGCGGAATTAAACAAAATCTGTAAACTGTTTTGAAACTGTTAATAAACCGTTAATATACATGACTCATCGCTCATTGCAAACAAACTTTTCTGCTTTGTAACATAGAGGTAAAAAAAAAAAAAAAAAAAAAAAAACAATACAAAGATGTAAGTTCTGGGTTGTGACTTACGATTTCCCATAGTAAGTTGAATGAAGCATAAACGCCACCAAAACAGGGTAGCTATGAAACAATGAAGAATAGAACCAAGTAGTTGAAGTGAATAGGCGATGAATAATGAATAGTTGATGAATAGTACGATTTAGTGATGGATACACAGCCCATACATTTTGGTTAATTTGTGTGCATGAGATACAATTTCCGAACTAGAAAAATACAGTCAGACACATACATTTAGGAAGAAAGATACAGTTTTTTTCCCCCCATTTGGCCATTTAATGCCACCACGTTGAATTTGAAATTAAGCACTCAAGATGTGATCGAAGTCAAGTCTTTCAGCGTTAATTTAATTTAATTCCATGGGTTCGATAATAATGAAAATGGCTGTAATTCCTGACTGGTTAATGCCACACTTTTGTCAAGGAGTTTGACAAAAGTGTGGCACTAACCATTCAGAAATTACTGCCATTTTCATATCCCCACAAATTATTGGGGGCTCATAAATAATGGAACAAACTAACAATTACAAATTTAAGAATTGCTTTGGGGGCACGGTGGCTTAGTGGTTAGCACTGTTGTCTTACATTTCCATGGTCTGGGTTTGATTCCCAGCCAGGGTTGATTCTCCTCTCTGTGTACATGGAGTTTGCATGTTCTCCCTGTGCTTGGTGGGTTTCCTCCCAGAGTCCAAAGACACGCAGATCAGGCTAATTGGCGTTCCTAAATTTCTTGAAGTGTGTGTGCGTGCCTTGCGATGGATTGGCACCCCGCCTTCTGCCTTTTCTCCTGGGATAGGCTCCAGGTCCCCTGCAACCATATACACAGGGTAGAGCAGTATAGACCATGAGTGAGTGAGAGTGATGAGGATTGCCTTTAAAACGTACAGTGGATTAAAATCCTTTGCACTTAACAACAACCTCAAATCTGGAACCCATGGACATGACCAAATGATAAGTGCTCCCTTCAAGATGCTTTGCCAGGCCTTTACTGCAGCTGCCTTCAGCTGTCACTTGTTTGTGGCTTGAGTCTTGTCTTCAGTAAGTGAAAAGCATACTCTATTGGGTTGAGGGCATGTAACTGACTTGGACAGGGAGGAAAATCTAATTTCTTTGCCTTGGGCAGCTTACATTGTATGTTTTGGTTCATTATCCAAAGCAGTATGAAGCTGACTGATGACTTAAACAGAACATATTGATTTTCTTTACTCATAGGTCTGTTGCTATAGTTTGGCACGGGAAGCACATGTTATAGCGTTTGCTGTAGAATACGGCTGAGATTTAAAAATTTCTATAGCAAAGCTTAGCTCTACAGAGACGATTCGCAAGCAAAATTTTTATTGACTAGCTATTTTTATGATGGGGGTTGTAGCTGGTTACAGCTGTAACTTTGATCATTTTTTTAGAACTTTTTATGACTTTATGATTTTGTTCTTGTGTAAAATGTTTTAAAATCATTTACCATTTCTAAGTCAGAACCACATACACGGAGCGGCACTAAAACGTTGTCATCAGTTATTCACTTCTCTGAAATCCATGAATATGATGGATAAATGAAAGAAATGACCCTGGGTTGGACTGCAGTTTGTCACCATCAATATTGTGATCCACCGAATGCACATAAGTAATCCACTCCATGGTCAGTAACCCTCTGCACTCTTTCTTGATCATACGTTACACCCATGTGTCATTTAAAAAAGAAGCAGGAGGTAACCAGGTGTCTTCTGATCTGCGTGCGTTCAGGTGCAGGTACCCAGAGGCGGTGTGTACGCGCTTAATCTGGGCCTGTAGACGCTGATCCTGTATGTCTCTTACCGTAAAGTAAAAACACACTAATAGGCAGGAGATGCAGGCTCCAGCTGTGTGTGCTTTTCTGACTCATCACATGAAGCATTCCTTGTGGATTACTCCAGTCTGAACCTTTATGGTGATGAAGAACATTTCCAGACACACACACACAGACACACATGTAGCGGGTGAAAGGTATGACTGATAAGACTGGGGTCTGTGTTTTCTTTGGGAAGCCGTGTTCAAATCTCAGAAGAGCGCGAACGCATTCCAAACACACATTCTCTCCTGCCGGACCGAGCCCCTCCTCATCATCCTTCAAGACCGGTTCTAATCTCTACACACTTGGGGATGCACGGGTATTCTTTTTTTTTTTTTTTTCATTTATACTAGCAATATATATATTTTAAATAGTCAACTCATTATGTTTTCCATAGTTGAAGGAACAAACTGGTATTTTTAGCGTATTTTATTACAGCGGTTAAATCCTAACAAACAACAGCAAAGAATACAACGAAACCGCACTTCGGTTAACAGACACACACAGGCTACAAATGACATTTCCAGTTTCAATGTTTAACAACAAAAATAAATCAGAGCAATAAACGGAACAGGCCCGAATGAAATCTGCGTGTCGTGTTGCACTGCTTAGGGACGAGTGGACGACGTGGTGGGTGATGCTTCTCCGCTGAAATCCATGGTTCTGGGACTGCACTGGAGCGTGCAGCATGGAAGCTTGTGTCCATCAAACAGAAACTTGTCATAGCTCAGAATGTCCAGGGGAGATTTTCCAAATCTGGTCACGGGAGCATCTCAAACATGAAGGTCTTGAACACACAGTGTTAATCAACCATAGTGAACTGATTTTTACTTCTGTTTTTTTAAGAACATAGTGGATCTCTTTCAGAGTGGCCGTGCACAGCATTATCACATCTCTACACTTCAACAGCATCATCACAGTGATAAGGGTAGTCTTGGTGGTATGGTGACTTAGTGGTTACCACTTTAGCCTTGCAAACCCAGGGTCAAGGGTTTGATTCCTGCCCTGGGTTTCCATGTGAGTTTGTATGTTCTCTCTGTGCTTGGTGGGTTTCTTCCGAGTACTCTGGTTTCCTCCCACAGTCCAAAGGCATGCAGATTAGGCTAACTGGCATTCCCAAAATGCCCAGAGTGTCTGAATGTGTATGTGAATGTTGACTAGAGGGTCAGGAATAAGGAATAGGAATAAGTAACCACCAAGTAATGGTAACCACCACTGGCATCCACAGTCCCTAGTTGAACTAGGGACCGTGTTCAATAAATGTATTGCTGTCTTTTTTCTTTTTTTCGATCTGCACACAGGGCAACTAGTCTTAACATGGTCCTGTTTTTTTTTTTTTTACACATAGATAGGTATAGAAACGGAATACCGGGTTCCATTAAGAAGTAAAGGGTTTTTATAGATGGATAGATTGACAGATTGAAAAAGAGGAATAGAGCGATAAAGAATGTGGGTACATGTGTGTGTTTGTAAGTTTTGGTATACACAGTGTGTATTAAACATTGTGTGTGTGTGTGTGTGTGTGTGTGTGTGTGTGTTGCGTCTGGTTTTGCCGGAACGCACGCACTGTTTTGGAGAAGTGGTTAGCGGGACGACTTCCCAGGCCCAGAGATCAAAACAGTGGTTGGTAGATTCAGTTAAACACACGCAGCCTGTGATGACCAAACACCCAAACAACACCAGGCTTTCATTTTCCACTGATTTTCTTTTTGTCTTTTTTTAAAAAACTTCTTTCCTTCTTGCAGAGATGTAAGCAGGAGATGTACGCTGACCACCATGTCTTCCTCTGCAGACTGGATCCCAATCCCTATCGCCTCTCCATCTCTCCTCACTCTCTCTCTCTCCCTCCCTCTTTCACTCTGTGTTTCTGTGAGCATGTGGAGCGTGTGATATCAGAGCTGAACGGGTGCTGAGAGGATGGATTGATGCTTACTCTTCTGGTGGGCTTTTTGCGGTCGCCATTTTCTCGCTCGAGTTCCTCGTGCAGCGGCTCGTCGTTGGGTTCCACGCTCGCGATCAGACCACACGGTGCACGGGTTTACACTTTAGCTTAAATGAGACACCGGGGCTCGCGCGAACTGCCAGTCTTAATATAAGCTAAAGTCACTGGAAACTTTTTTTTTTACATGTTCACTTGGCATTAGAAAAAGGGAGATTTTGCAAACCCCAGTAGAAAGATTTGAATTTCAGATCCTTTGATTCCTGTTTTCTAGTGGCTTGTTAGGAATTAGATTTGAACACATGTGCATGTGTATGCAGATGTACAAAAGAGCCGATTTCATATTTTCCACATTTATATGAGCTAAATGTGTTTTACTTTAGTAATGCTAATATAAGTTACATCACTACTTGATTCTGATTGGTCAGAAGGTGTTTTCTATAATAGCAGTATTGACAGTAGTGTAGGTTAATAATAATGATCTCACTCTAATATGTGGTCATTTCTATAATGACAGCTCATTAACTTGAACGTGTACAGTGGACACCTGTATAAACTTAAAAAAAGGTTAATCTGTTTAGCATTTATGGGAGTTTTAAAAAATATATATACTTCCTCTCAGGTTTTGTTCCTCATGTTATGTCATGTCAGGGGTTTTCCCTTCACACTGTCACCTCTGGCTTGTTCATTAGACACCAAAATGAATATCAGGAATTCTCCTGGTGACAAAATATAGTTGATTTATTAAAACATTGGTTTTATCTTATCAGCTCTTTCCATTCAAGGCTACTGTCTTCCCAGTCACGGCTGTACATGTGTGAATGTATTACCTCAGTTCATTTGTAACTGCAGTGCGAGCAGGTATGTGATTTTCACTAAACAATTTTTTTTGGTCTGAGCGTATACCTGGTGCCTTTATTTTTCGAAGTATGGAGAAAGTGTTTGGATATCTGCAAACAAAATTTGCACTGGCACTCTGAAGAAGGTGAAAGTTTCATTAAAGAAAAATAATTACTGGTGATGAGACATGGATTCACCACTACGAGCCTGAGAGTAAACAGCAGAGTATGGAACGGAAACATCCTCAATCACAGACCGAGAAAAAGTTCAAAATCAGCTGGAAACTTCATAAATTCTTACAGTTTTTGGGGATTCTCAAGGGCCAGTATTGGACCATCATCAGGAAAAAGGTTAAACAATCAACAGTGCTCGGTACACTCTTGTAACAATCATTATTGAACAATTGAAGCCTACACCATTGATTAAATGCCTTGACTGCTATCCAAGGATGTTGTGATCCTGCGTGACGATGTACATCCACAGACTTCTGCCCATCTGACCCAATCTTGGTTTTGAGGTGTTGAAGCATCCCCCCGATGTAGTCCTGATTTCGCTTTATCTGACTTTCACCAGTTTGGTCCCCTGAAAGCAGCTCTATGAGGATGAAGATTCACTACTGATGAAGAAGTGAAGACAGCGGTGCATTCGTGGCTCGCAGCTCAGCTTAAAACATTTTTAATGAGCGAACACAAAAGCTTGTTGACAGATGAACCAATTGTATTTAAAAGTAAGGAGATTATGTAAACAAAAATATTTCTAAATGGATTTGTCTGTTGTAGATTCTACAACCAGAGGGCAGATAATTTTTTAACTTACCCTCATTCTGTAGGTGCATGTCAATGAATTCAAATATCATCAAAAAGTATTGTGACCTGCAAATCTTTCCTGAGCCTTTAAATGGTCTCTCCGTTTGGTTCAGTAACCTACACAATCATGGGGAAAACTGCTGACTTGACAGTTGAGGAGAGGCACAGAATACAAGTTGCTTGAGGTCCAGCGTAAAATTTACACAGTCAGTGTTGGTTTCGGGGGCCATGTCATGTTGGTCCACTGTTTTTGTGTTTTATCAGGTCTAAGGTCAGGGCAGCTACCAGGAAGTTTAAGAGCACTTCATGCTACCCTCTGCTGACCAGCTTAATGGAGATTTTTATTTCATTTTCCAACAGGACTTGGTACCTGTTTCAATATTTTTATTTAATTACTGAAATAAATTTTCAAAGATGTTCTAATTTATTATATGTATATAAATAAGCATTTGAGTGACCTGTGTAGTCTGATCTAATAGAAGATCTACTGTAGTTTTATTTGCTGAAAGGGTTCATTCTGGTTCCGCTAGAAAGGTGTCAGAACACACAGCGCATCTCTGTTTTGGTGGCAAAAGGAGGACCTTCTTCCTCTCCATGTTGAGGTCATGTTGTACTCTGTGTTTCTTTGCCATCACCCGGGTTTGATTCCTGTTTGGGAAGCGACCCCAGGTTACCAATCCCAAGTTCGAATAAATTGGGAAGGGCTGCATAAGAAAAGACATCTGGCGTTAAACCTGTGCCAAACTAAATATATATATATATATATACTGACCCTTTGATCCGCTCTGATGGCCCCTAATAAGAGCAGCCAGAAGGAGAATTAAAAACAAAGAATATATTTGTGCTGTATGTATATTAAAAAACTCAGGCTGAGATGTTTCTAGCATTATTTTAACAGGAAATTAATTCCATCTCACTCATTGTGATCTTATACAGTTGGGTAAAAGGCTTTCGGAATTAAAGCATCAAACATCGCTAACATAACAGGATTTAGTACGCGGTAGCTTCTCTTGGTATTTGAAGTCTTACAACAACAACAAAAAAGAAAGAAATGCCGCGGGGCCAGTAATGCAATAAGTGAAACTGATAACTGTTGGGAGGTTTTAAGCACTCACAGGATGTTCATCATCAAAAGGTCAAAGGTCAGAGGCTGTAGGAATGACTCGCTTTACTGCTGAAGTCTTTCTTAAGCCATGTGCTAAATAAGTCAAGAAAGTGTTATCTCTTCATTTTTTACTTCCAGTCTCTCTCGCGCTCTCTTTTTCCTGCTTTCTCTGATAATCTTTGATCAGAGCTCTTTAGTCGGTCTTTGCGTGTGTAATCCCTCTCTAAGTGTTTCTCTCTGTCTGGTTTAGGGCTCTGACTTTCAGGACTTGTATTCAATTACAGAGCTCTGCTTTAGTCTATTGGCCCCAACCTTGTTCTCTCTCTCTCTCTCTCTCTCGATCTCTCTCTCTCTCTTACTAGTCATTCTTTTAATAACTGCATACTTCTGGCCCCCATTCCCTCTGTGCTATGGTGGCTGTGGGTAGTGTGGTTTTGTGTGATACAGTGTAATAGGGGTTTGACCCCCCCAAAAAAATTACAATCGTCCGCTTTCTCTTCGCTATCAGCCTTGTCCAAAAACCAAACCAATTCTGCACGACACCTTCCTCCCCCCTTCATCTTCATTGTGTTTGTCATGTGGGTTTGAGGGAACCGCAGCCTCGCCGCCTTCTTCCTCTGTCTCCTGTCAGTTTGACCGCATGGTGCTAGTGAACATAAAGCAGTCAGAAGACCCACTAGAAGAGCTTGATAGCTGAACATGGAGGAAGTATTTGGATCAAGTGAGAAACACACTCATGATGAAAAATTGTTACTTTATGAAGGAGTAACTGGGAGTGACTGGGAGTGACTGGGTCACTGGAAAAAAAAAAGAGGTCAAGAATTCAACCGCAGTACCACCAACCTGCCACTCCTGTCCCCTTGAGCAAGGCCCTTTATGCTCTCTCTGCACCCGGGCTGCTCTGGCCCGAACTTCATATGAAGCTGAGATATGAGAAGAATGACATAATTTCACTGGACTGTAATGTATATGTGACAATAAAACCAATAAAAAAGTTGCATTTTTTAAAGTCATTTGTACACATTAATACAACACTGGTGTTTTGTTGCAACCTTAAGCTCCATGGCGGAATTCTCCCAGATGGGAAAATTAGAGCGCACCAGATTCTACAAGCATTCCTAGAAGTTATAAACATGTCTTTAGATATGGCTGCTAACATCCACATGGCCTTGGTTCTTTTTTTCAGTTTCTGATTAATTGTTGCTGATACTCTGTGCTGTAATTAGAGGTGAAGGTAAGATAACAACTTTTCAACTACTATGAGGGGTGTTCAAGTCCCACTGGGACTTTTCTAATCTGCAGAATAACAGTCTGCAGTCATCCCAGTGTTTCACTAGTGCTTGGACACCATCAAGGTAGAAAGTTTTCTTAGTACACTGCTTGTCTGAGACAGGTCTAAAACACTGGCCTTCCAGGAACTTTTAAACAAAACTTTTTAACGACCCAAACATGTGAAAATGGAGGTCAGGACTGTACAAGGGATGTAGCAATAACTCCCAGCCATGTTCCTGTAACGTGCAAGTGGTGTTGGGGAATGATTGTGTGTACAGTTCCCACAAGTAGATGCATATCTTCTGGATACGTCAGACCAAAATGTGTCATAACCAGAAATTTTATCACAAGTTTGATATGACTGCCCCTAAAATAATTTTTTTTTTTACACATTGCTTAATGCGGTGTCCCTCTGGGCTTAGTGTTAGGCCAGATACAGAAGTTTCATTGTAGGCATGTGGGAGGTTAGTGTTACAAAAAATTCAGTGGATACAATGCGCACAACCAGGGTGTTGCACTGAAGCTTTGTCAGCAGGTGACATGAATAAGAGAAAGTACTTACTGTACAAGCTTTTCATTGTGTGTGTGTGTGTGTGTGTGTGTGTGTGTGTGTGTGTGTGTGTGTGTGTGTGTGTGTGTCTGTGCACATGCCTAACCTGAAAAAAGCACAATTTTACTAAGATACTTTTTCATGCCAAATGCAGCTTTTAGTTGAAAACATAACAAATCGTTTGGTTACTGATGCTGAAGACAGACAGTTGAGCGTATAGTACTGTGTGTGTGTGTGTGTGTGTGTGTGTGTGTGTGTGTGTGTGTGTGTGTGTGTGGAGACAGTGGGAGCTCTGTGGCTTTGAGGGAAAGTCACTTTGTTTCCTCTCAACAGTCGAATCGGGCAGAGCTCAGCAGCTTTTAAACACTTTATAATTCCACCTCTCGCCACCCTGTCTCTCTCTCTCTCTCTCTCTCTCTCTCACGCTCTTTAAAATAAGCCAGTCTCTCTTTTTAAGTAGTCCTGGAAATGTGTATGTGTGTGTCTGATTCTCCCTGAGGGTGTCATCATTTAACAGGCTTGTTTTAACCCAACACACACACACACACACACACACACACACACACACACACACACACACACACACAGATGTGATGTGCAGACACTGATAATCACTTGACCCGTATCCTGCCTACCATATCACCTGCATCACACACACGCACCGTATCACTAAAACATCCTCTCATTCTGAAGATGTTTCGCACGATATTGTGTTTCTGAAATAAAGTTTATCCCGTTCAGAAGGCAGTATAAGGACATCTGTCCTCTCAGGGTCCTTATTTGGAGAAATCCGAAGCCATATCGCGTGTGTTCTTCTGTGAGAAGGCGATCCTATAATTTTTTCTCACCAGACAAGAATTCCATGGAAGTTAGAAAAACATGGCAGACATCGCTGTCACTGTGTGACGGAGGGGTAAGGCTTTAGCGCTTTTGCACAATAAACACACGGATAGTGTTGGAACAGTATCATAAAGCATGATGACATGAGAAAAACTGCTGACATATTAATTCTGGAATTTAAGAAAGGGACATGACTCGTGACCAGACGTACAAATGTGCTATACGTTTATAAAACTTCACGAAAAAGATCTTAAGATACAAAATTGACCAACTTTTTTATCTTTTTATAAGAAATCCAATCACAGTCTCACAGCTTGGTAACATCTGGATAAAGTATTGAAAGAAATTACGCTTTTTCATTAAAATTTATTCTGTGATTGAGAGGCCACACCTGCTTCACTGAGTCTAACACATACAGGCCATGCCTCCTTCACAGAGACAAACACCTTCACAAAGACCATGCCCCTTCATTGAGACTAATACACACACATACAAAGGCCATGCCTGCTTTAATAAGACTGACACAGAAAGGCCACGTCTCCTTCACTGAGGCTGACACACACAGAGGCCACGCCTCCTTCACTGAGACTGACATACAAAGGCCACGCCTCCTTTACTGAGACTGACACACACAGAGGCCACACATACTTCACTGAGATTGACACACAGAGGCCACACCCCCTTCACTGAGACTGACACAAAGGCCACACCCCCTTCATTGAGACTGACACAAAACGGCCACGTCTCCTTCACTGAGACTGACATTCACAGATGCCACAAAAAGACCACACCTCCTTCAGTGAGACTGACATACAAAGGCCACACCTCCTTCACTGAGGCTGACACACAAAGGCCACGCCTCCTTCACTGAGGCTGACACACAGAGGCAACGCCTCCTTTACTGAGAACAACAGACACAGAAGCCACACCCCCTACACTGTGAAAAACAGACAAACAGTGGCCACGCCTCCTTCACCGTAAATAACAGACACAGAGGCCATGCCACCTTCACTAAGACTGACAAATGAAGTAAACATACTGTATATAATGTAGTTACTAAATAACAAATGCGAGTTGTAAAGAATCCCCCGTGCATGAGTTTTAGCGCTACAGAGATGTGCGGAACTCTTTAGTCAGCACCATTGCATGACTCTCTGATGCACACCGTCCGTCGCAGTCATGCTGTAAATATGGGAGAAACGTTACGGCCCTGGTGCAGAGCGATGAGTGAACTCAGTTTATTTTAGGAAGGAAAGCATCATTCTCATGGGAGAGACAGTTGAGAGAGGTGAGGTATATGTATGTGTGAGAGAGAGAGAAAGAGTGAGCGAGGGAGGAGGTATGGGGGTTCACATCTGTGGGTCTCTAGATTTTTGGGATAAGTCCCAACACACATACACACACAATGATTGGTAATGTAGGGGGCCAGTACCAGTAATGTCTGTGCCCTCGGGCTGAGAGACATTTTCAAATACCAATCCCTCCTTTGGAATGCAAATATAGCTCTAGCTGCTATCCATAGTCTGCTGGCGAAAGAACACACACACACACACACACACACACACACACACACACAAGCTAAGCATCCTCGTAATGAAAAGCAGCAAGGCCATGTGTCCTTCTGTACTGCTAATAACAGAACCAGACGTTTTTGCAAAGCTGAAGGATTTGCTCACACACACACACACACACACACACACACACACAATGTTGTAGTGGGAATAGTTGTGGGAAGCAGATGTTCTCATAAGCACATTAGTATTGTCGATATATTCTGTCCAAATGCCTAATGAAGGATATTTGGAAATTTTGGAGTTTGATATCAATGAAGGATCTATCTATTAAATGATCCAGATTAAATGATATCTATATGCTAAACAACTGCTAGTCATCTAGCTAATGGTTATCTAGTTACAGGTAGGTCTGAACATCAGCGATTTCAGCATCCAAGAATGAACACTGTTTATATTCTCCATTCTTAGCTAGGTCATGTTGTGTGGATAAATGTTTCTAGTTACTGGTGAAAAGTTTTCGTATTGAGAACGGAACGTTTAAAGGAGGAGTCAGTGACGTGATGCAAATATAATACATTTTTTAGCCAAATTCAGCCATTGTCTCGTCACAGTCTGCTAGCCGCCTGGTTTGTGTGTGGGCAGAAAAAAATCTGGTGTTCGTACACAACCTTCACTCTGAAAATGGGAAACGAACAAAGTGTTGAAAACCGTGCCACAAAACACCATTTCAGCCAATTAGCAACAGAAGGTTTGGACTTGATGACGCTCTCAGCTCTATCAGGGCCAGGTTTCTGTGTTGGGGCTTTCTATTTTGTGACATCACAGAAAGTCAGCTTTAACGGACAGGGAAGCTGAGGAGAGAGAGATTTATAGGTGGCGTTGATGCAACTTACCAAACAAAGGTGCAGAGCGGTACAGAGAGGAAACATTTTGAGAAGAAATTGTGTGTGGAAGTGCCGAATAAAACCAGGTGAAGAGTTCAAGATGCAGCACACACAAGTCAAAATCTGGGAAGGAAGTATTAGCTGTATTTTAAGGTAGGCTGGACTGGAAAATCGGCTTTAAGAGGACGGAAAGATGAGCAAATAGTTAGACCTATAGTTGGCAGGAATATAAGCTACTGGATTCCAACTGCTGATGAACAACAAACAAAAAAAAGTGCCATTGGGTGATGGACGCCAGATTCACACAGTCATTCACACACTACAGGCAATTTTAGAACACCAATTAGCTTAGCCTGCATGTCTTTCGAATGTGGGAAGAAATTCATAAAGCACAGGGAGAACATGCAAACTCCATGTACAGAGACCTGAGGTGGTAATCGAACCCAACCCTGGAGGTGCAATGCTAACCGCTACACCACTGTACTGCCAACCAGGTGGTTAGCAGACTGAAATAGAGAGATTTCTCTTAATGGTTTAATGGATCAGTTGTGTTCACTAAACCTAAATGGTGATGTGATTGTATTGGCAGGTATATTTAGGCACGTGTACCCGAGTACAGAGAATAAAAATAATGTGAACGCTGGCCAGCAGGGGAGTGGTGGGGAGGGGGAACAGTCGTTCCTGGGCATGGTACCAATCAATCGTGCCTAATGTGTAAAGGCCCTAAGGTTCCCAGTGCTGCTCCTGGAGGACCCTGTGTCCAGAAAATTTTTATGTTTTTCCTGCTTTATCACACCCACTTCGATTCAGAAAAAGGGTGATTATTAACTAAGAATTTATATCTGGTGTGTTGTGAACTGAAAAAAGAACTACAAGAAAAAGTACTTATAAATAATAAACCTAAACCTGTGAAGCTTCAATATAAATCCTTTACAGATCTACTGTTATAGCATATACATGTAATATATACATCTGGTATTTTCTTAAGTTCTCCCCCGTACAGGTCGCTTTACAGGTCGACAATTTCGTGCCTGAAGCCCAGTATATGTTTTTCTGCATAGTGTAACCCCCGCTCACTTCATCCATGGGACCACCGCTGGTTGTGGTTGATTCTCAGCCCAGTGGTGACACTGACAGAGTGGTTATGTGTGGCGCTGGTACGAGTCTATCAGCAAGCCAATGGACGTTTAAAAGATGTGAGAAAGGCGTCTTTGCCAGACGTTTATGGGACGTCTGGATGCTGGCCAGAATGTGAAATGTTTTTAGTACGTCTTTTAAGGACTGGGGTGTCAAACTTAACATGGACCAAAAAAGGACAAATAGTTTCGAGGGCAGATTGATGTGGAGCGGGGCAGATTTTAACCCATTGAAGCCTGAAGATGTGCCAGAAAATTGAATGCATATGCAGTATGCTTTAATCTTTAATCAATATATGACAAAACAAGTGAAAAACAGACCAAGGTTTGAGGCCAGAACTTTAAAAAGAAGTCGTATAAAATAACAAAAAAAAATTTGTGACAAAAAAGTGATGCAACTCAACCAAATGGAATAAAATCTGGCGCCATAACTATTGGTGCCACTTCTTATCCAGATCTCGTTCTCCTTTCAGGAGTTTTAAGATATAAATTCATAAAGATTTGATAATAAATAATGTCAAGCCAACTTTTTAAAAAGTTTTTTTGTTTTTTTTCTGTGTTGACGTGTTTAAAGTGCGGGCTTTAAACAGACCTTGGTCTGTTTTTTGCTTGTTTTGTTATATATTGAGCACAATGCATAGCACTATACTGTAGGAGCACTACACAGTTGGTTGTAAATAGCATATTTATATAAAATATAAATAAAATTTCCCAAAAAAGTCAGACCTTATTTTTCTACATTTCCACTCACTCACTATACTGCTTGTATGATCTTGTATTCAGGGTCGCGGGGCCTGAAGCCTATTCCAGGAGACTTAGGGCACGGAGCAGGGTACATCCTGGATGGGGTGCCAATTCATCACAGGGCACACACATGTGCATTCACACACTACAGGCAATTTGGAAATGCCAATTAGCCTAATCTGCATGTCTTTGAACCTGACCGTGGAGGTGCTAGCCAACAGTGCTAACCACTTTGTTCAGGTTCTAACTGCGTCATGAGAAAAATCTGAGAATTTGGGAAACATGTCTTTAGTTAAATAAGTTCTCACCTACATGCAACAAACCTCCATCAGTACCATGTAATCATAGTCTAATGTAATGTTCTGAATTCCAGTTAAATGCAGTGACATATTTCACCTGCTGGTTTGCTCTTCATGTTGGCTTTCACTCCTTAGACTAGTTTAGTCTTAATTTCCTAGTTTTTATTTCTTTTGCTCACTTCCTTAGCTCTCGCTCATAAGCTTTAGGTTACAATCTATAGTTAGCATTCGTCCACTAGCTCGCTTTTCATTCATACATTATTTATAACACTTTATAATCCTGTGTAGTGTAACACAGGGCCTGAGGGATCTCACGGCACAAATGGGAATATACCCTGCATGGCGTGCCAACCCAACACAGGGTACTAGTACCCACAATCATACATATGGACATCAATAAGAAAATAACAAATGCCTCTGGCCTAAAGGATTTAACCAGAGAACATGTAGGAAACCCACCAAGCACAGGTAGACAGATTGGAGGTGAGATTCGGACCCTCAACGCCGGAGGTGCGACATCATCTGTAGTGTGTAGTGTGCTGCCCCCCAAGATATTATGTGATCAGTGAGTATAAGGCTTAAATAGGTTTCTACCCATACATTAGCCTCACCCACCTTTTTATATTGCCAAGCTTCGGGGTTCACGTGCAAAGTCACCAACTATTCAGACTTTTTACTGCATATTGAGCCCACAAGACCAACATTAACCTCATTAGAAAGCAATTGCGGACTTTAGCTGTAGTAAATGAAGCGTAAAAAGGGGTTAAAATGGACCAAAATGTACTTTTATGGGCATATAAAAGTTCGGTGCTCACTGGGGACAAAAAAAAAAGTTGTTTTTTAAGACTACTTTTCATACTTTATGCTTCATAGCTAGAATTTCAGCCTTGGTGTTTCAAACTGTTCTGATATGGAGGAGAAAAAAAATGGAGCTTTATCTTCAGCTGGAACTCGGAGCAGTTGTGAAATGTGGCGGTGAAATGCCAAGAGCTCCCAGCCGACGACAAGTGGCCCGAGTCCAAAACGTTCATCATCTGCCCATGAGATTTCACTGGGCTGTTAGAGAGAGAGAGAGAGAGAGAGAGAGAGAGAGAGAGTGTGTTTTGTGTGTGTGTGGACAAAACATTAGTTACTGAGATCAGTGGTAGATGTGAATTGGTTTTGCCAGGTCACAAACAAAGAAAACAACATACTGTATTTACAATTTATACATACATATAACACATGCATCTATAAACACACACTGTAATAAAAATTTAGAAATGTGTCATTAGTCAGAGATGATATCATTAGGTGAACTTGCCAGGTTGAGGCAAATCCCAAAAAGTCAGAGCAAAATTTTTCAGCATGTAGGATGCTGGGCTGGTTTTACATCCCTAGGCATGGGTCTTGCACCTACATGTGTACTCTGATGGCTGATGACATACAAGAGTGGCACTTTTATAGCAAAATGCGTAGATGACGAATATCGTGATTATCTAGTCATAATGATGTGACTTGCTGTTTGTTTTAACACTATGAAAAACAAAATGCTGAACAACCAAGACTACGCCTCAACTACGCCTAAAGCCTGAGGTAATTGCAGAAGTGTGCAAAAGACTTAAGCACCGTATTATCTTTGGTAGACATATTATTATATATGTTTATATATACTGTATATTGTCTGTATCAATATGTACAATTCATTTAATATTTCCAAACGTAACTTACAAAAAAATAAATAAATAAACAACATTATAGAAGAATATTTGCACGCCTGTAAAGAAAACAACATATTACATGACAAAAAAAAAAAAAATACAATTTCGGAACATAGAAAGGAGCAAGTGTAACAAAGTTACTATAAGAACTCTGGCATATTTTCCAGCACACTCAGTAAAACCTCCAGCTGTTTTACTTATAAAACTGCACATATCTGTATCTAACAGTACTGAATGTGTTCCAGCAAAAGGTTTTCACACCAAATATTGACTGTGATTATTTTATTACTATTTAGTGTTCTTTATAGAAGTTTCTTTTATGTAAAAAAAAACTTTGCTCATGACATTTTGCTATTTGCCAAAGACATTTGCACAGTACTGTAAGTAAAACAGCTGTTAGGTTTTACTGGGTGTGCCAGAGTTCTTCTGATAATTTTGTCACACTCTCTCCTTTCTACTTTCCTGCAAAATCCATGGTACATTCTCTACATACAAAAAAATCTGTCTGTCATGTTATATGTTGCTTTGTTTACAAGCATGCAAATATTCTTCTGTAATGTTCTTTCTTTCTTTCTTTCTTATTTTAAATTATGTTTGGAAATAGTGAATGATTTGGTACATTATAATGCAGACATGATAAACATACATAAATACAATTTATACTAAAGATAACATGGTGCTTAAGACTGTCTATCACACATCACTTTCTTCCCAGATAGAACGTCCAAACTCTTCAAAAGCTCCAAAGTCCCTCTTCAGCAAGTTGAGCGTCTAATGCTTTGATTGACAAGAGAAACAATTACACCATCCCGTCCGACCTCAAGGACGCCCACGTGATTCCGATGAAAGGACAAAAAATTTTATGTCACTGGGCAGCCATGCTATTCTTTTTTTTCCCACAGATTGGCTGCTTCTATGTCTTGCTCAGCTGGACAAGCTGGTGAAAATACCATCAAATCTTGAGGGGGAAAAAAAAAACAGCTTTCACACTTTTTTCCTAAGCATGGCAAGACATGACATATATCTTCTCCTGAATAAGCCCTGTTCACTATCAGGGAGGTTGAAACGGTAGCATGTGCTTCCTCCGGGAAGAAGTCCTCACATCTTTTCAAGCTGCTCCACTGAAGGGCAGCTCGGATAAAAGTGCTGTCTGCCCTCTTCCTGGTACTGCTTGCCCTCTTCCTGAGCATACATGAGCTCACACATAGCCACAATGTCTCAGAGTCTTGCTGTTACAGCGAAGAGTAAAGCTGTTGCTCCTTCAATGAGGTCAAACTCACAATCTCTTGATGATAAGGACACTTTGGAGCCATGTTAAACGCCATCCTCCTGTGTCTGGTAAATGTTCCACTGTTCTTTGATGTTAGAGGTAACAGCAATATATTTATTTATTTATTTAGTCCCATATGAATTCGCAGATTTCCAAGCTTTAATATATTGCAGTTTAGATCAGTTACTGAGCTCTAGCCTGCATGTCGAGCTCCAGTGTACGAACATTTTAAATAAGCTAGTATGTAGCCAGTCACAGCACCTCTAACAAGCGATTCAAACATTACCTACCATCACCATATAACTAGATGGATGTAAATTATATAGTGGGCCACCTTGTCTAAACTGAATTATAAAACAAGAGAAATCTTTAAGCACATCATTTTCTAAAAAAAAAAAAAAAAAAATCTGCAACTGTATCGGTCTATAAAACATAATTGTGACCTCTTCCAACCGCTTGCAAACTGGCTTCGACACCGAGTATGTGTGTGTGAGCAGGAGAGAGCAACAGATCAGCAAAAAGTATGCCTGAGAAAAAAAAAATGAGTCTGTGCAGGCCTGTTTTATTGCGTAAGCAGGAAAAAGAGAAAAAGCAAGAGGCGAGCTATTAAGCAAGGCATGATGATAGAACCCGTTAGATCTCACCTGCATTACCTGTTGAAAAGAAAGAGATAGATAGCACGCTGAAAAAATCAAGAAGCTCCCATTACCTGGTTGTAAAAAAAAAAAAATTGTGCATACACCATGTCGTTTTGCTGCTTCAGTTTCTAATAGAAGGTTGCATGAGCTACTCATTACATGACTGTAATGGTACGTATCACGTTGCGATTACTGTCTTTAACCTCACATTGTGTTCGGGGTCCTGGAGACCACAAGCCATCTTTGACGGCTCCAAAAAAGCCTCAGAGTTGAGAAAGTCCCTCACGAACATTAGCTTTTCTGGCACAAAACAAAACGAGGGTTTCCAAACCACAGTTACTACGGTATGTAGTAAATACAAACTAAAAAACTTGCTAAACTTTGAAGGAAATTAGCTACAGAAAAGTTTGTCAAAAGTAAATAAATAATGTATAATTGTTAAAAACATCATAAAAACAAGCGACTATTTGCACCAAGAAATTGTTATTATAATATGTTAAAATAATATTAATATGCATATGAAAATATTTACAATGACCAAATCAGGTCGGTGATTAATATACTGTTGATGCTGAATGTTGAGTGATTGGAACAGATGAGAGGGGAAATGAAGTTGCTGCTGAGGCTGTCACATGAACAAGTAATTTTTTAGGCACTATGCAGCCTGTCACAGTAAAACATTTGTTCCCATTTCTTAAATTTCATCTACATCATTTAATTTAATTAAATGCAAAGAATGAGGGCACTTTTGGCAAAGTACTGTGTATACATTTGATATTTAAACCTTATTATTATTATTATTATTATTATTATTATTATTATCCCTAATGAGCAAGCCAGATGACAGTGGCAAGGTAAAACTCCCTGAGAAGTCATGAGGACGAAACTGTGAGAACAACCATAGTCAAAACGGAAAATATCTCAGATGTCCTATTTGTATGGCTCCCTTTTATCAGAAACCTCTTCACCATTAAATCGTCTAAGAAAGGATCGGGGAAAGGATATGGGCCAATCATTCACTGAGCTTTTTCATAATTCAACTTGAATTTTTGTGCATAAGCACAACTTTAAATTCATATACAGAACATATCTCACCCCTGTACACCTCCAGAAATTGTATTCAAATGTAATTTATTAAAAGTAATTCAGAAACAGGAACATTGATGCGTCTATTTTGGAAATCTAAGAAAATTTTAACTTTTTGGTATGACGCACATGATCTGGTTCAGAAAATACTGGATAGAAAATTTGCTTTGTCTCCAACTGTATCTGTAAAATTATAAAACATCACTAGATCTTTCTTCTGATTTAAACTGTTGACTAAATTTCATTACTTATCTGACAAAGATATGTATACTTATTTTATGGTTATCATCTCATGTACCAACTCTGACGATGTGTTTAGTACAAGTGGCTAATCTTCTTTCTTTGGAAAAACTTACATATGACTTACAGAACAAATCTGAACTATTCTGGTCGATATGACCCCCTTTGTGGGATCTACTTGAACAATCACAACCATAGTCCTGACCTTCTTTTTTTCTTTTTTTTTTCTGTGTTCTTACACTGGATTGTTTTGCCCCTGGCTTTTCCTAGATCACCCTTTTATATTAACAGGATATTGTTTATGTTTAAATACTTGCTGAGGGTGTCAATTGCATATTGATCTGGCTCTGCTTTGTTGTTTTTGTTAAAAATCAATAAAAACATAATAAAAATGGAACATATCCTCATCTGGGTGACAACGGATAGTGAGACAATAAACAATGCCCTTCTATACCTCTATACTATAAAGTCATAAAGCATACCCATGTAATCAGGAACTTATAAGCTCATGAAAACCTTATGAATATGAACATCTGAGTCATTTCTAAGTTCATTTAGTTCAAACATTTTATTGAAGTTATCAACTTTTAAAAAATAACAGTGCAAAATATAACAATTGCTGTCCTGAAGCTATCCAAGGAAGAACATCCAAAACCAACTTTATGGCTTCTGTGTGTTTCCCATAGTATCATGGTTTAGACACTATACAGTACCATTGTAAAAGCATTTATCACCTATATATTTTTTCTATTTATTCCCACATACTATATAGTCTATATTAACTATACAGCATCTTATTCATTAGTGAAATAGTACTGATTTATGTTTGTCATGAATTTTTAACAGCTTTTTAAAAAACAGCACAGTTACAGTACTTTGTGTTATAAGAAAATTTAAAGGCTTTTTTGTTTTCAGTTCTTGTTTTTCTGTCTTTAAGAAATAAAGGACTTTTTTTTTACACATAATAAACCGAAGCCACAATCTCAACAAATGTCAAGATAGTAAATACTGGAGTTCAAACACAGACATCTTTTCAGAAATGTCTGTTAAAAAAAAAAAAAAAAAAAACATGCAGAAGTGAATCCTGTACACTTTTAAAGGTAATTTAAAGCTTGTTGTTGAACATATAAAGACTGTTGTAGTAAAATTAATGGAAATCCCTCCCACTTTCAAAAATAAAAATGTATAAGTACCAAACCTAGAAATTTTTTTCTTAAAGTCATCATGGAAATTACATCATACCAAGCTATTGATAGACAGAATGAATTCAAACATATAATGATGGGAAGCTCCTAACTACCAGTTTAGCAAAAATATTTGCTAGTAATCTCCTTCAATATTTGTTAGGTTTATTAATTAGTATTGTTGCTCCAGTGAAAAACTGATCACTTTGAGATCATAAACAATATGTTCCAGGATTTATATTGAAGTGGATAAGCTTGCATCCAAAGGAAAGCAGAATTGTTTTTCTCACAACATTGCTCTTTTGTTCGTGACTAACAGCACTTACTCATGTACCAGTGTGGCTCGATTTAGAGAACACTGAAATGAAAGACAGAGATGAGAGGTTGATGAACTTTTATGCCATAATGGTCTCTGCCCAGCACATTTTAAAGTGAATTCTGGCTGGCTTTTTCAGGAAGGATACAGCTAAGTGCGGTTGCTGGATCTTTTAAAGAAATGATGATCCAAGACATTCCTGATGATTAAAGAAAGTTCATAGATGAACATTTCAAAAAACGTGAGACAATGTTTAATGCAGTTACACTACTACAGGTGTTGTTTAGCTAGCACTAACACTGCATTGTACTTACTACCTAGCTAAAAATATTACACACTAGAGGTATTATTTTTGGCCAAAGTAACTGTCACTATGCAGTTTATAGGAAAATAAGTTCAATAGTCTGTGAACATTTGTCAAACATGATTTCCTATGGCTTTCTATGCTGATGGGTCCTTGATTTCTAAAAAAAAAATAAAAATAAAAATAGCAACGTCAAAATAATTGTATGGATATGTAATATAAAACCTGCTCAGAATTCAGGTCAGATTATGCAGCAAATTAGCTATGTAGCTGATATGACTGAAAAACAGCCTCAGAAATCATGCCAGGTTAGCTCCGTTTAGCTAGTTGGCTAGTCTGAAAAGTAAAGAATATAAACATTTTCTCTTAGAAATCCTATTATTTTAACTTATATTAGCTACAGTATATATGCTGGCTAAGATGATTAAAAATATTTTACATATGACTTAACTAGTTGTTTAAACATTTGTGATTCCTGACCTCTGAACTCTGGTGTCATTTTAGCATGTATTGGCTAACTGTGAAGATTCTGAGCGATCATGTTAGATAGATGATTAGCAGTAGCAATAAACATTATTACAAATCTTTTCAGAAATCGTTAAGTTATGTTACCTAGCTACCATTAAGGATAATGATTATAAACATTGATGAATAACGAGAAACATTTTTATTGTAAAGTCAGCTGGCTGGCTACATTTAACAACAAGATGAAAAATTCAGTCAGAAAACCTGTCAGCTTAGCTTATGATCGCAGTGAAGGTTATAAACATTTTGAAATGTGACTTTTAAAATCCTCTCAGAAATCGTAGAAAGTTAGTGCAAATGAATATCTATTATATTTATCTATTATCAAATTCCAACATTTCCATATATGGACAAGAAGACACCCATGAGATGTCCATGATATTTAGAGATGCATCTACCCAAAGCAGCTCGGTGACACGCCAACATCCCAGTGTTAGCCCTAACATTGGGTAACTGTTGTAATTTGTTTAGACCAGTCTTGTGGTGACTCACAATGTCAGTAGAACATTGTTCTTGGAAGTTAGAATAGTTTTGATAAATGACTTTGTATAAGAATGACCAAGTATAATATTCTTCGTTCGATCACATCCATGCTCCAGATCCAGGTTTCTAACAGGGGTGAGAATTCCGATCGGAGATTGGGACAGACACAACAGCTTTCAAAGCTTTCCAGTGGTAAACATGTAGTACTCCTATTGGAGTGACTGGAGATTGAGAGTCCCACTCACACCATTTGTTTCGTGTCTTCTCAGTATTGTTTTGAACTGAGGTATTCGTTCAATGTTATCCCAATGTCAAGGAGTCAACATTGTTTCGACATCATACAAGTTAAACCTTTATTTATCACTTTTATGAGTTCTGTCTATGAAAAAGTCCAGAAATTATAAATATAGTATATCAAGAAGAGCTTCTGCGACATTGATGGAACCTGGCAACAATGCACAATGAGGACTTCACTGTACTATGAAATGTACTTCACTGTACTAGTCCATCGAATGAGAGTGCATGTATTGTGTGGGCATCAAAATATTAAGCGATTAAAGCAAATAAATCTGCATAAAATTTTGTTTTAAGCTTGAACATTCCTCCATGGAAACTATTAATATGAGGGAGAAGGTTTTCGGGGACGATGCAATAAGTGTGACGCGAATAACAGTGTGGCACAAGTTCATCAAAGATGGTCAAGAATTTGTTGAAAAGTCCCTGCAACAACTTTATATAAACATTATAAAATTGTGCTGATGTTTATTTCTCTGTGTTGGTTAGATGTTGTATGTTGCAGCTGGCTATGAACCAAATTGCCCCCTAGTGATAATAAAGTTACCCTTGAATGTTGAACCACGGCGACTGACAGTGTGGGAACTAGAAGTGTAATTAGCAGTTTATTACACGTAATCCAGTCATTACATGGCTGGGTAGTTTCTGGACAGACCTCATACATTACTGCACAGTGGAATTCTCATATTCCAGCTTTGTTAGGAGGCTAGGGTCAGAGTGCAGGAGCAGACAGGTTTAAAGGCCTTTGCTCAAGAGCCAAAAATGGCAACTTGGTGTAGCTGGTACTTGAACAACTGACCTTCTGATCAGAAACTCAGAGCCTTAACACGCTGAGGCACCACTGCCCCAGGACAAATAAACCACGATCCCTCTTACTTTCGCCCTGAGGACCTTTCTCAGGTTAGGCATGATAACTACTACACTATGGGAACTGAGGTAATTCTAACTTAAAAAAAAAAAAAAAACTACACCAATGTTGTCCCAATGTCAGAAACGTTGACAAATTAACATCACCACAACATTTTGATAAACTGGTCTGTGATTAACACATTTTTTCAAGAAGCAAAAAAAATGCTTCTATATGAAGCCTATATGAAGTAATGTTTTGTTTAGTTTTTGTGCGTTACTTTGCAAAAGCATGCTGCGTAAATAACACAACATTGACGCTTGCGTGTAACTTGCGAATAACGTCACGGTTGTGATGATCTGCAGGCGACCAAATCACGGAAGGCTGTTGGCGATAACAGCATTAGGAAAACACCGGGAGAATGTAACGTGGTGCAAAACCCAAGGGAAGCTTAAGACCGTAATTGCTTTTTAATGAGGTTCAAGTCGGGCTTGTGGGCACAAAAGGAAAAATGTGTACATGTGGAATGTTTGGCTGGACATTTAGAGGTTTGTGTTTGGAGGTCTCAGTTCACACAGGACGAATTTGTCTACATTGTCACTTAGATAGCTGTGTAAGCTGTATAACTAATAATTCTGCTCTTCATCTTGGTGAATGCTGAATGAAGTTATGTGTTGCTGACAAAGTGTTGTTGCTCTTTCAGGCGGACGAGTGCGGCCAGTCGTCAACCGCCAGTCCTGTGAAACTACACTATTTCTCATCAGAATTCATTCATGCAAAACACAACCAAACTGGCCCTTATTATGATTACTGCCAATTGTTGGTGGGTTTGGGTTGGCAAGACCACAACAGTAAGAAAAAGAGCGAGAGAGAGAAAGAGAGAGAGATGGAAGAGAGAAGGATAGATAGATAGATAGACAGACAGACAGACAGACAGACAGACAGACAGATAGACAGATAGATAGATAGATAGATAGATAGATAGATAGATAGATAGATAGATAGATAGATAGATACTATGTGGATCCTGAAGGAAAGTCCAGAAAGTTGACAGGGATAAAAGGAGCAAAAGAATGAGGATGAGAAAGATTTAAAACATAATAAAGTGCAAGAAAAGAGAGGGAGGAAAAGAGACAGAGGGCAAAGAATGAGAAAGAGTGAAAGAGATGTTTAGAGAAGAATGAATAGAAAGAAATGTCCACAGAGAGGGCATGGGAACAAGGATGAGAAAGGGAAGAGAGACATAAACAAGGAATATACAGAAAAGAGGGAAAGGTAAATAGAGATAGAGCGGGACTGAGAAAAGAGAAAGATGCAATGTGAGAAAAAGACAGATAAGAACTAAAATAGAACAGAAATTAAAAAGGGGAAAAAAATCAAGAAGTAGGTCTGTAGCGATAGACAAAGTGAAGGAGAGAAAGGGAATAAAAAATAAAGAGAAAATGGCAACAGGAAAGTGAGATTGACAGCAAAGTAGATTTTAAGAGAACGTGAAGGAGAAAAAGCGAGAGGAAGAAGGATGGAAAAAGTGAGGAACAAAATTGGGAGGAAATGAAAGAGATGGAGAGGAAGAGGGAAAAAGAGAGAGAAATAAGAGTTAAGAGGGAGAAGAGAGTGAAATGCTATTTGTTTTGGAGAGGGGATGCAAGATCAGAGGACAGCCAGAGCTTTTATTAACGACCAAACAGCCCACACACACACACACACACACACACCCACACACACACAGCATTCTCAATGTTACACTTCAAAAACACATGAGAAACAGAAAGGCATCCTCTGAAGTCGTGTCACACTGATGATGTAATTGGCTACAGCACGCTGTTGTGTCTGTTGCTACGTCAAGCGGGGTCGTGTGTTTACCGATTTTACGAGATGATTCCATATGAACAGCCCACTCGTCTTTTATTCACCCCTTTGAAATTTTCTGTTCGCTTTGACCGAGTTCACCATGTAACTGGCATCTGTCACCATGGCGGAAAAGGTTCAGCTAGCGGTTGATATTGTAGTCAAGTTATTTTTATTTTTTTTGTCATTTGTCAACACATCTGAGAGAAATGTTGATGTTCCAGACAGTTGTGTCTTATTTCTGCTGACGCTGTGACTTCACATTGTTCGTATAAGACATACGGGCTAATCTGTAACTAGCTAAATAATTCCCCTCTGTGTTCGTTGCTTGGCAACAATATTTGCTATAATCAACATCTCCCTCTCTGTTTCAGCGCGTCTCCTATGTGTGTGTGCACGCGCGTAATTTGACTCCGATAGTATATGCTCACACGAGTGTCATTAGAGAGATTTCTTTTTTTTCTCCGTTTCCTTTGTGTCTGTGTTTGTTGTGAAACTTAAAAAGCGAGGTGGGGGGAGGGAGGAGGAGTTTTACTGTGTAAGACGAGGCAAGGGAAGGGGCTAATTCCACACACACACACACACACACACACACACACACACACACACACACACACACACACACACACAGTATACACACACAAGTACACAGCGCCTGCGCACACAAATGGTAACACTTATCTGTCGGGATTTATTTGTACTTTTTTTTTAAGTAAAGTGCAGGTTAATTTGTTTTATTTTTACGTTATATATTGTATTAATTATTTTTATGTATTTCTTTTTTTGGGCTGTGGAATGAATAATTTGAGTTTTTATTATTTCTTATGGGAACATTCAATCTGGTTTACGAGTGTTTTGGAATGCGAGCCTGCTTCTGGAATGAATTATGCTCGTAATCCAAGGTTCCTCTGTATTTTAATGCAAATTTCACAGGGAGCCATTGAAGTGAAGATAAGATAGGGGTGACATGCTCGTATCTTCTGGTCCTAGTGAGGACTCTTGCTGCTGCATTCTGAACTAACTGAAGCTTGTTTATGCACCTAGGTGAACAACCAGACAGTGAGGCGAACTAGTTTTTCTACATCGTTTAGTGACAATATATTCCTTAACTTGGCAATATTTCTGAGGTGAAAGAATGCTATCCTGGTGATATTATCTACATGAGGTTCAAATGAAAGACTAGAATCTATAATCACACTGAGGTCTTTTTCCTTTGAACAGAAAGGCCATCTAAAGTTACAGGGTAATATAAAATCTTGCTTCTAGCTGCATACGGTCCTATGACTAGAACTTCTGTCTTATCAGGATTAACCAGAAGGTAGTTAATTGTAAGTAAATTGCCCTCAATCATAAGCTAACTTATGTTTGGCAGCCATACTCCCCAGATGCCCTACAACAGTGTTCTTACAAAACACTCTCAGTCTGCGTTAAGTGTAATTACATTCCTACAGAGTGTTTTGTTTTGTCATTTACCAATATATTTAAGGAAAATGTTAATTTTCCAGTAGGTTTTGTCACATTGCTATGTGCTAGCTATTTAAATTTCAGTTGGTCATTAGCTTGCTTATGCTCAGCAGCCATATTCACTGGTTGCCTAGCAACAATGTCCCGAGAAACACTTGAATTTGATGCTAATTGGAACTAATAGAGACATATTAAGGGTTTGTATAAATGTCATTTAGTAAGACATCTGAGGTAAATGTTATGTGCAGTATTGTCTCACTTCTTTTGTTACTACAGTATGTCCTAGCTAACAGTCATTAGCTAGTTTATGGGCCATATTGCCCAGTTGCCTTGTGGGAATGTTTGCACAAATGTACAGTTAATGTGTAATAGTCTAAAAGCTGTTAGAACATGTTTAATTTCCCCAAGATAAGAATATGTGCTAATTAAATTTCCCTTAGTCATTAGCTAGCTTATGCTCAGCAGACATATTGGCCAGTTACCTAACAACAGTGTTCTGATAAGCACTTGATTTTTATACTAAGGGTAATTAATAGTCTACAAATGTTCTATAGTGTTCTAAGTAATTTACTAACACATCCAAGGTAAATGTTAATATTTTGTGCAGTCCTGTCTCATTTCCTTTGTTGCTAAGGTATAGCTATGTCTTAGATTATGCCTGGTAGCCATCTTGCTCAGTTGCATAACTATGACTATAACAATAACTATAACATAACTATAACAATGCTTTCACAAACACATACTGTAAAATTAATGTTAAGTGTATAGATGGTTCTTTTTTTTTCTTTAATAATTTATCAAATCATCTGAGAAGAAAAAGTTCAACTTCGCCAAGAGTTTTGTTTCATTTTACTAAGGATGTATTATTCAATAGCTATTCTGTGTTTGCTGGCCATATGGCCAGTTGTCTAGCAACTTTGTTTTCGCAAATACTTTCAGATGAAGCTAACTACAGCAGTACTTCAGCATACACTCCGCCTTAAGAATTTTTGACTTAATAAATGAAATTTTGCATGAAATTTGCCTCGGCATGTTAGGCATTTTCAGCATACAAGCGACTAAACTGTGTGAAGTGCCGATCACAACTTGATTGCACAAGTGGAAAGTTCTTGTTTTCTCACACTCCCAATCTAAATATAATTTATTTCTAGAAAGTTTTACCAAAACATCTTAGAGACATGTTAATATGTTGGACGTGTATCATTCCCACTGTTTGGCTGCTTTAATATTGTATGTATGAAACATGGTAATTAGCTAAATCATTTTCCTCAGATGTTAGCTAGCACACACTTACTTAGTAACACTATTCCTATGGCTTTAACTACTCGATCTGAACCTTATAAAAAGGTCTACACAAATCAGGGTCAACCCCCTGCCGTTGCTGTTTGTCATGTTTGGTAGATGACGCCGTGCTGAGGCTGTCCCAGTGCGAGACATTTAGCAAGCAGAGTGTTTTGTCCTCTGCCGCACATCTTGATTAGATTAGTGTTCGCGGCGGCCAAGAACCCACAGAGGGATCAGCCAGCTCGTAACACAGGCGTTTAGCGCAGCAGAAAAGAGACAGGACATTGTTTGATATGGTGCGTTGGTGTTTTTGCTCCATAAAGTGACGTTCTGAGAGACGAGTGGGCCGCCGGCCAGCACTTTTTTTTCTTCTTCTTCTTTTGCACAGAGCCAGACTGAGAGGAACATGACAGAGAAAGACTCACAGACAGACCAAAAAATAAAGGACTCTCTCCCACGAGGAATTCCACCGCTCTTTTGCTTTCTTCCTTCCTCACTCTTACTCTTGTCCTCCCTCCTTCTTCCTCTCTTTGCCGTAATTGCTGGCTCTTTGAAAAGACAAAAACGCTCTGTAGGGACGGTGCCGGCTGCAGCGTGAGTGTTTCAGACAGGCCCGTGATCGCAGATGGAGCGACTCGCCAGCCCGTTTGAATGCAAAGAAAAGATGCTTTGTGTGACGGCAGATATCAGTCATGTTTCAGAACTAATGTCCCAACGCGTCCTCTGCATTGAGGGGGAGATCTGCAGAGCCTCATGTGTGAACGGGGGAAAAAAAGAAAAAGAGATACTGAGTCACAGTTACACAGGCAATGACTCAAACCTATAGACAAACGCACATAGACAGACGCCTGGTCATTAACTGAGAGAGGAAAGTGAGAATGAGGAAAAGTGCAAAGGAAAAGCAGAGAAAGTATGAGAGAAACTTGGGTTTTGGTTTTTCTGTTTTGTCTTAGAATTCAGTCACTGTGTGTGTGTGTGTGTGTGTGTGTGTGTGTGTGTGTGTGTGTGTGTGTGTGTGTGAGAAAGAGAGAGATCAGTTTCAGGTCAGAGATGTTTGGCGTTCCACAGTCAGGCACATGAAAGAGCAAAAGAAAAGAGGAGATTGTGTGTGTGTAAGTAAGTAAGAGAGAGAGGGAGAGACACGGTTCAAAATCCCCTAACAAACACAACATCAACCCATATGAACCTCATTTTTAGGAACTGTTCAGTGTGTGTGCATGGGCTTGTTTTTGGATCTTGTTGAGGACTGAATCCGACAGATTGAGCTTCTGGGGACATTTGGCTGGCCCCTGTTATAAAAACCTCCTTTTTACAACAAATGCAGCTTATATATATATGAAAGAAGCTCAAATTAAATAATTTAAACGTTATCCTTTATAGTTAGACTTAGGGGTAGCAAAATATGTGTGTGTGTAGCATATAAACTCCACACAGCTATAGATGGACTGTAGAGTAAACACACCAAGCTGCTCATAACTTGAGCAAAGACCCCCCCTGCTCCCACCCCCGGCGCGCACACACACACACACACACACACACACACACGCTTGCACGCACACACACAGACTGCTGCTCAATGACCAAGTCCAAGTCTGGTCTGTTTTGTGGGCGCTTGTACAAAACAATCGAAAAATCATTTGTTGGATAACACTGTTCAATCTCAGCTCTGCTCACACACTGTAAATCATCCTGCTCTCGCTCGTGTAAGAATTCTCAAACATTTCCAAAAATAACTGAGTCCAAACAGGCCTGAAATTGTCCTCGTCAGTGGTTTATCCAAGGAAACAAGTCTGGCAAGGACGGCTTTTATGTCGTGTAGATGAGAAGTGGATTATAAAGAGAAAAAAAAAAGAAAACCTGAATAGTTACTAACAGAAAGACTTTGACCCAAAATTAGATGTACACAACGTTCCAGTTCAACATAATTGTTGTGGTTTAGTCAACTTTTTTTTGGTAACGTAGTTCATTCAGACTTATATAAAGGTTAGATCATTCGGTAATGAGGTAGGACATCCTGTCTTTTATAAACACAAAGAAAACTTCACTGTGTAGCTGAAAACTATAAGGGTGTCGGGGCAGCCAACTTTGAAAACTGAAACTGTCCATCCATTATCTACAATATTTACCTGGATAAGGCCTGGAGCCTAGGCTAGAGAATGTATAATATATGCAGGGTACACATTGGATGTGGTGGCAACTCATCACAGGCCACAAGCATGTAAACACACTCATATGGTGCAGACAATTTGCAAAGGACAATCCACTATGTTTTTGGACTGTAGGAGAAAGCCAGAGTGCTTAGAGGAAATATAAGCACAGGGAGAACATGCAAACTCCACACACACAAAAATTGGATGCAAGATTCTAACCTCTAACCCACTGAGATGTGAGATGACAGTGAGGCCATTGGAATTTTATGTAAGCTAGAATATTACACCATCAGCATAGGCCCCACCTCAAACGTTGAAGACAGAATTGTAGCAAAAGTGATTTTTGTAAAGATTCCATCTATCCACCTACATTAATAACCTCTGTATTCCAACCAGGGGCCATGGAGGCCAATGGTGATTAAGACTGTATTTATTCCTATTTTATGACCATATATGACCATCACACATGCATTTACACACTACGGGCACAATTTGGGAACACCAATTAGCCTAATCTGCCTGTCTTTGGACTGTGTCAGGAAACCGGAGTACCTGAAGGAAACCCACCAAGCGCAGGGAGAACATGCAAACTCCATGTACACAACCCCAAGGTGAGACTCCAACCTGGACAAAAATAGCAGGTTAAAAAAAAAAATCATGTTTTGAGAGATTACATTTAGATTTTGATATTAAGTGGTTGAAATAGACTTTTTTTACTCTTAAAAGGGTAAATTATTACTTTTAAATTATTATTAATTAGGAAATTATTTTGTAAGCCTTGCACTACGCACCTAAGCTTCTTTAATTACTCACTCAAGCAGTTAGCTCCAATACCACTGGACTCCCTGTCATCCCCAAGGTCAGATTATCCATCATGAGGAGGTCAAAGAGGTCGTTCAGTGTCAAGGCCCCAGAGCTCTGCATCTCTCTGCGTCTGTCTTCTCTTTCCTCTGCTAAGAAGGTGCGATTAACACCCACCCCTTCACTCAACACCATCCTCTTTCCTCGTCCTGTTAGCTCCCAGGTTTGTCAAGCGTCCCTCGGGATTTGGAAAGGCGCTCCTGAAATTTAAGTATTTTTATTCCTCTTGAAGTCAGACGGATTCTGATCAGCCCGGACGCTGTTGATTAGTTTTCTTTAACAGCAGCTCTGACAGTGGAGCAGCTAAGGGTTTATGTTAATGTACTTATTGCTGTTTCTATAGTAACATCTCATTCAGAGGGGTGTTGTATGGTGGATGATCCGCATGAAAAGAATATAAGGCACATGCGATATGGTGTAGGCTTCTGCAAGGAGATTTCAGGAATGAGTCTCCAGCTTCATTACTTTGCAACAGTCTGAAATAAGGCTTTAACTTTCCAACATCTTGAGGAGAGAGGAGTATATGCTTTTTTAGTAATATACGATTTGACAAAAATTTTAAGAGAGACAGAGTGAGATGGAATGACTGTTTGTAGCTGCTATAAAGAAAGTGATAGGCAGAACTTGCTTGTTTCTTGTTTCCATGTGTAACTATAAATGGATGACATTCCTCAATAAATATAAGCAGATGTGGTATAAAAGGGAATAAAACACTTGAGAATGTGCTTTTCCTGTTGTTATAGACAAACAAATACCAGCTAAAGTGATTGTTTCCCAGTGACAGCACTTCCCCAAAAGTCTTACTCTTACTTTAGCAATTATGGTCTGATAGTTTAAGTGCATGGTACTTAGAGTTTTGGTCTAGGGTCAAAGTGTCAGTTTGATGTCACTGTAAAGTCATGTCTCCTAGAACTCAGGTAGAGGGTGTGGCTTAAAGTTCAAAGGTGGAGTTGTGTTGTAGAAGTAACTCCGATTTTTATACCTGAAGTCGTTTTACATCCACATGGTGTTGCCGAGCCAAACAACGTCCTTTGATGCGAGTGTGTGATGACTGAGACATGTAGAAGACGGTCACGTTAGGAGTCACATTAAAAATCAGCATGGACTTCCTGCTTTACTCTGTTCTTGATGTGTCGTTTGTGTAAGTGTGTGTCAGAGAGAGACCCCATGTGGATAAGTCCATTCAGACTAATCCTACAGGAAAGGCGCCACTGCGGACAGCTGTTAAGAGTTACAGAGAGAGAGAGAGAGAGAGAGAGAGAGAATGACTGAGATATCATAAATCATCTGTGCTGGTCTTCATGTAAGCCTAGCACAAGTGTGAGTTTGTGGATGTGTATGAGAGAGAGAAGCCAATGCATGGCACAAAATCCAACATGAAAATTTTAAGAATGTGCCTGTTGTGTACATATATTTAATCTCTCCTGCGTTTCAGCATGTGTGTGTGAGTGCATGTGTGTGTGTGTGTATGTGTGTGAGTAGTCCAGGTTCCCTCAAGTTTCCCTGCAGCATTATTCTATAGTCTGTAAAGATCACAAACGATCACCTTTCTCAGCTTCATCAGCAGCTTTACACACACGACACTGAGCCAAGAAATCATTTCCAGCCGCTGGAGAACACAGAGGTTACCCAGGTTCTGTTTCACTTCAGATGCACACTCATTAGGCCAGATGGAAACTCACAAACGCCTGTCACTCGGGTGGTCCCCTCAAGGGTACATGCTTTCCTACCTTTAGTTAGAGGATCTAAAGGATGTAGCCTACTTTTAAAACTCATTTAAGGCACATAATTGAACGTTAAAGACCACTGTCGAAGCTTTGAGGTTGTGTTTGCATTGTTTGTACCTTCAGGAAGAAGAAAAATTACCTGGATAGTGTCTAACAGTTTATATAGTGGAATAAAAAAAGAAGGTTGAATAGATTTTTGAAAAACAAAATAAGCATAATTAAATTGCACAATCAAGAAATTTGGTGTACTTTGTTCCCGCATGACAATAAATAACATCAACATTTAACATTTGGTGCATATTAATTTTTTTTCTAAATATAACCTTTAGATTGGTTATTAAGGATGTAAATGGTCACTCTCCTCCAATGAATGGCTGAAAATCTCAGGTCATTGTTTTCATGTCATAAAATACGAGACCCAATCATCTTACAGTATGCAAATGCAGGCTATAAAGGTGCTTTCCCATGTTCCTGAACTTTTAAAACACTGCTGATTTCTCTTCCTTAAAAAAGTGACTTGGATCCCTGTGCTTTGGATACCTGTGACTATAGAATCTGTGAAGTTGCTGCACACCACATCACTATACACTGTGTAGTATCTATTAGAGCATACCGTGTAGTAGGTTACCTGTCGATTTATTATCCATCAGAGACTGTTATTAGACTGAGTGATATTAGAGTGTATTTTACAATAGAGATGTAACAGTATGCAAAAGTCACAGTTTGGGACATTTTCAGGATAGAGTAGTGAATAAAAAGATAAATTTCTTGTTATATCTTGAGAATGTAACTTATGAACATAGAAATTTGCACAAAACACTGTAAAAACAAAGTACACACAAATACACTTCTTTAGAGATAAGATAACGTAAAAGACACAGGACTGATATGCTGATCCGGACAAGCTTTTTCCAACCTCCAATAATTGGATAGGGTATTTTCCCCTTTTTATTTCCTGTGCTCCCAGATATGTATGAAAGTGAGCGCTACCATCAGTCCAGTGTCATGCCAAAAATAAAGCATCCTGAGGCCACTGATGTGTGGAGTTGCTTTTAAGCCAAGGTATTGGGCTCACACACAATTTTGTCTAAGAACACATCGAATGGTACAAAAACATCCTATAAGCAAAACTTCTCCCAGCCATCGAAGAACAATTTGATGACGAACAATGCCTTTTCCAGCATAATGGAGCACCATGCTACACACGTGGTCAAAATTGTTGGTACCCTTCGGTCAATTAAAGAAAAACTCACAATGGTCACAGAAATAACTTTAATCTGACAAAATTAATAATAAATAAGAATTCTATGAATGTTAACCAATGAAAGTCAGACATTGCTTTTCAACCATGCTTCAACAGAATTATTTTAAAAAATGAACTCATGGAACAGGCCTGGACAAAAATGATGGAACCCCTAACTTAATAGTTTGTTGCACAACCTTTTGAGGCAATCACTGCAATCAAACGATTCCTCTAACTGTCAGTGAGACTTCTGCACCTCTCTGCAGGTATTTTGGCCCACTCCTCATGAGCAAGCTGCTCCAGTTGTTTCCGGTTTGAAGGACAGAGTCCGGAGAGCAGCGAGACTCTGATCCGTCTTTCATACCATTCTGATTCAGTGTTGGTTCTGTTCTGGTTCTGATTCACATTTTATTTGATTCTGATTTCATTTAAATACCTGCCTTTTCCAGACAGCATGTTTCAGCTCCTTCCAAAGATGCTCAATAGGATTGAGGTCAGGGCTCATAGAAGGCCACTTTAGAATAGTCCAATGTTTTCCTCTTAGCCATTGTTTGTAGCTGTGTGTTTTGGGTCATTGTCCTGTTGCAAGACCCATGACCTGCGACTGAGACCCAGCTTTCTGACACTGGCCAGCACATTTCTCTCTAGAATCCCTTGATAGTCTTGAGACTTCATTGTACCCTGCACAGATTCAAGACACCCTGCGCCAGATGCAGCAAAGCAGCCCCAGAACATAACAGAGCCTCCTCCATGTTTCACAGTAGGGACAGTGTTCTTTTCCTGATATGCTTAATTTTTCCATCTGTGAACATAGAGCTGATGTGTCTTGGCAAAAAGTTCCATTTTTGTCTCGTCTGTCCATAGAACATTCTCCCAGAAGCTTTGTGGCTTGTCAACATGTAGTTTGGCATATTCCAGTCTGGCTTTTTTATGATTTGTTTTCAACAATGGTGTCCTCCTTGGTCGTCTCCCATGTAGTCCACTTTGGCTCAAGCAACGACGGATGGTGCAATCTGACACTGATGTTCCTTGAGCATGAAGTTCACCTTGGATCTCTTTAGAAGTCTTTCTGGGCTCTTTTGTTACCATTTGGATTATCCGTCTCTTTGATTTGTCATGAATTTTCCTCGTGCGGCCACGTCCAGGGAGGTTGGCTACAGTCCCATGGATCTTACATTTCTGAATAATATGTGCAACTGTAGTCACAGGAACATCTAGCTGCTTGGAAATGGTCTTATAGCCTTTACCTTTAACATGCTTGTCTATAATTTTCTTTCGAATCTCCTGAGACAACTCTTTCCTTCGCTTCCTCTGGTCCATGTTGAGTGTGGTACATACCATGTCACCAAACAACACAGTGACTACCTGGAGCCCTATATATAGGCCCACTGACTGATTACAAGATTGTAGACACCTGTGATGCTAAATAGTGGACACACCTTGAATTAACATGTCCCTTTGGTCACATTATTTCCAGTATTTTCTAGGGGTACCATCATTTTTGTTCAGGCCTGTTCCATGAGTTTATTTTTTTTTTATAATTCTGTTGAAGCATGGTTGAAAAGCAATGTCTGACTTTCATTGGTTAACATTCATAGAATTTTTTTTATTATTACTTTTGTCAGATTAAAGTTATTTCTGTGACCATTGTGAGTTTTTCTTTAATTGAACGAAGGGTACCAACAATTTTGTCCATGTGTATATGGTAAAAGTAATAATTAAGAGCTTGGGGAACAAAATATGGCCAGGAAACTCCCCAGACCTTAATCCCATAAGGAACTTGTGGTCAATCTTCAAGAGGTGGGTGGATAAACAAAAACACACAAATTCTGACAAACTCCAAGTATTGATTATGCAAGAATGCGAGAGACAGGGTATGGCCGAATTGATTGACAGCATGCCATGGTGAATTGCACAGGTCTTGAAAAAGAAGGGACAACACTGCAAATATTGTCTCTTTACATAAACTTAATGTAACTGTCAACAAAAGCTTTTGACACTTGAAGCAGTAGACTTTTGTCCACGACTGTAAAAAGGTTGGTAGACCTAATTTCTGCACATCTCATTTCTGCTTCCAATCACCTCCAAGAGCATTAGTGAGCTCAGGTACTGAGGTTGTGGCGTTGATGTTTAGGTTGCTCTTCAGGCCAAAGGTGTTCAGTGGGGTTGAGGTCAGTCAGGGTTCTGTGCCGGACCCTTGAGTTCTTCTAGTCCAACCTCAAAATCTTAACACTCCACATCTTCCCAGAGCTCACTTTGTGCACTTGTTCACTAGAACAGGCTTGGACCTTTTGTTCCAGTTAAAGGAATTTGTAATGTGACAGCTTGGGAAAGAACCATATATGAATGTGATGGCAATGGGTTTAACCATATTCTAACATCTTTCTTTATAATGTGATGTCACTCATCAGATCAGATGTCCCAACTTGCTAAGAACAGACAAGACCAATTTTTCTGATGAGATGAGGACACAATATAAAGCATTCTCCAACTTCAAAGATCCCCAACCCTACAGTTCAGGTATAAAAGCACTTGAGCAGGTAATAAAGGATGTTGAATCGGTAATACATGGTTCAGGTGTGTGTGAAGGCTCAAATTAAAGAACATGTGGATTAGCTAGAGGTTCCTGAGGATTACACATACACATATAGTTGTCTCGTATAATTCTGCCTGAGGCTTTAACCCAAAGTGGAACACTCAAGTGAGCAAAGTACTCCTTCTAATCATATATCTAAGCTTAGGTTCAAGGTTAGGACGCTAACACTGGCTTTCTGTCAGTGTGGAGATTTGAACTCTCAATACTTTGTATTGCGCCTGAACTTTGACTACTACACCTGTATGTTAATATATCTTTTAATACCATTTAATCTCAACATGGAAAAAAAACAGAGAAATATTCCTCATGACACCTTTGTTAACATGTTTCTGCAAGTGACATAAATTATCAAATTTAACTAATGCATGATTCAGCTTGAATAAAGGTTACCAGGCTGGTTTTTAACAACACGCACACACTCACAGGGGTTGAGCAGGCCCTTATAACTCACGCATGAAAACAAAATGGTGTGAGGTCAGTGAAACATAACAAGGCAATATAGGACACGTTTTCTGGCTGCGTGATTGAGTGGATGTTCACTAAAAGTGGCCTGTTTGAAACACGACCCGACAGGAAGCCTTAAATGACCTTGGTGCAACGGTGGAGTGGGAATCCGGAGGGTCGGGAGAATTCCCGGTGGGCTGCTCATGTTTCGAGCTGATTATCACGCACTAACAGCATTACACTTATGAAAGAACTTTGCCACAACCAGCCCTTGCCATTTACCGCATTTATACAAATGCCCAACGACACTCGTGTAACTAAGTACTTTTTTCTGCCTTTCTGGCACTCAACATCACAACCAAATCTGTATCCATGATAATTTGCAGGGATTAAATTAGCTGCCACTCCCACTGGGGTTAGACCTTATATTGCAGTTGGTCTGCTAATGAGTCTCATTGGTGAGGGTGGGTATAGATGATTAAACTTGTTGCCTGGAGGGTTTTTTTTTTTACATCTTGATGGATGTCTAGTGTAGATTTGAAGGTCAAGAAAGAGAAAGAACAAATGTTATGCTGAGAAAGATAAAAAGAAAAGCAATCAGGGTTAATGTGGAATAATGGATAGTTTGAGGAAGTATGCAGTGGGAACACTATTGCATTTAACCAGTCAGAGCTGGGATCGACAGCATCATGAACAAACTAGGAAATACTAATTATCATTTAAATTTCATTCTCTTTATATGTTCTAATGCGTAGCAAATTAGTTTGGTTATCCATTTAGGATGATGGTGCTGAGCCACATACAGTATAATGTTTGAGGCAGCATTTGTAAGTGGCAAGTTAGTTTGTTGGCAGGACAGTGGCTTAGCACTGTTGCCTTGCACCTCCAGGGTCCAAGTTTAATTCCCGCCTGATAGTCTGTGTGCATGAAGTTTGCATGATCTTCCAGTGCTTGGTTGGTTTCCTCCAGGTACTCTGGTTTCCTCCCACAGTCCAAAGACCTGCAAGTTAGGCTAATTGGCGTTCCCAAATTGCCTGTAGTATGTGAATGTTGACCACAGTCATAAAAAATGGAAATAAAATGTCAATCACCATTTGCAGTTGGTTAGTTGGATACAGAGGTTCTTAGATGGATGGACGGAGGTTAGTCTGGTGGCTAGCCATGTTATTCAACTAGCTTTTAGTACTAAATCTAACTTTGAACTTGGGAGTGATATCCACAAGAACACTATGCCATGGCAAGCAGGAAATAAAGTTATCCATAAGTCAAACTAACAATCTAACTTGCTAAAAAATGTATAATACAGGTAATGGGGTATTGACATTTTCCACAGACATATTGGGACATTGCCCTTAGCATTACAACACTGCAGCCCACGCTCCCGTTAGTTCAGCCATCTCGAATCACAAAACAAAGGTCAGAAAATTTTGAATACCACAAGAACAGACCATTCAAGTGGAATATTCATGTAAGCATATGAATAAACATGACCACACTGACAGCATTATGTGCCCCTGAGGTTGAGCTACACTGAAAGTGCTAACCGACAACAGAGATAAATGTGATATTGTAAACCATTATTAAATGTTAGGCAATTATTGTGACATGAAAATTTTACCTTGGCAGATGCGTGCTTCTCGTGCACATGTATTAAAGTCTCGTATAACATTCTTGCCACACGCACACACACACACATTCATGGGAACGGACACATCCTGTATCCACTAGTTGGTTTCAGATTGAGGCTTATCAGGTTAACATTTTTCATCTCTCTCCTGTCAGAGCCTGCACAGGTTCCCACAGAGGTGGAAAGCCCCGTCCGAGTATACACACACTGACTCTCTGCCGTCTTTGCAGTTTAGCCTCGGGGGTGATGAAAGGGCACACGCTCAGTAACCTTAATTGCCCTCTGACCCCAGTGTATAGAGTTGTTGTGTGAAGACATAGGGAAGTCATGGCTAAACCTCTGATCTGAATTTTTGTGTGTGTGTGTGTGTGTGTGAGAGTTGGAATTTGCAGTATCTTCCTCCTTGTTCATGCATATAACATACTAAAACAATTTCAAGATGTTGTACAATGTATATATGTGTATCTATTCATGTGCATGCCTGCATGTGATTGTATCATATGTGTGTGTGCCTGTGTCTCATTGAGGCCCAGTTTTGGTTTGTTCCCAGTGATTCTCTCGTTTCCCCCCGCTGCGGTCCAGATGCGCGTTTTGAACTCCGCTGTTGTCGCCGGCTCATGTTTCCGAGTGTTTATTGTTTTCCACAGGCAGACGAGGGGGGTGAGAGAGAGAGAGAAAGAGAGAGGGAGGGAAATGGAGAGAGAGATTGAACTCTCTCTTTCTCTCTTACACACACACACTCTTTTTATAGGCTAAACACGGTCAGCCCACGACAAACTCAAGACCACATCCATTAACTGCTTGCCATAAATTTCCAGTGTTGTGACCCACTTCGTTCTCTGTACACTTTTGAGAATTACTGGTGTGTAACATTGTAACGCATCAAGTAGAGAGTCATCTATAGAGTACAGCACAGTAAAAGTATGGTTTATGTTAATGTTAATGTTATATATGATTCCGCCATGTCCCACTTTCTCGCATTGGGTGCTAGTGGGCTTTTCTGTCTTGGTTTACTATGGTTGCCGTGGTTTTTCTGGTGGTCTCTGGGCAGATAAAAATGACCACACATCTAACAGAGTTACTTAATGCATGCCTTTTCACCCATTTAATTGTTAAAACCAAGAGGAAACAAGTATCTGACGCTGGAAATCTATGAAGAAATCAGAGCAAGCACTCCACACCAGAGAACCCGAAGTCCAGCATCCAGAGTCAGCTCTGATTCAGGTCCAGAATTTGAACGAAAAGGTCCAGAAGATGGTGCATCATGGTTAGAGATGGCTCAATCCCATCAACTTTTTCAATATCGCTAATGACACAGAGAGCGTTAATTGTATGCAGAAAAGGGCAGATATTGCTTTCGTCCCATTGTATACAGCTGCTCAGTGATATATGAGTAGTATAAATAACAACTACAGAGGCTTCATGTATGTTCGAATTTCTGGGTTCGTAGGTGACGCAATAGGGGAAAGCCAAGTGAATGGGAATTCGGAAACAATTACATTTTGAGAAAATTGGGTAAAACTAAAGACAAATACATTAAAAAATAAATGTCATTGTTGATATGAATATCGGGTTACACATACACTAGTATGTGGTTTGGGTGGTTGACTACGCCTTGTTCTCATTGGGAAGAGGCCAAAAACAACAACAGTTTTTCTGTTCTCAGATTTTACTATTCCCATGTACTTACTGTCACATCAACCATTTCTCGAGTTCTTGAGTGCACAAAATGTCATTAAAAAACACTGATATACATCTTAAGTGTTTTCCTAATAATGTTGAGAATTTGCAGGCTGTTAATGTAGTCAGGGTATTTAATTTTTTGTGCCTACTATTAGTTTTGAGTATCTCATCTAGGCTGGTAAGTTTAAATGAACGTCTCCTCTGCAGCAGAGGTAACGTTTGATCTTGCTTTCCTGGGATGGTCTTTATGAGAGCCAGTTTCATCATGGTGCTTGATAGGTTTGGCAAATGCACGTAGCAATACTGTTCTTGCAAGAACTCTTTGAGAACAGCTGACCTTCATGTCTTAATATAACAACTGACTGTACTTGCTGTTACTTTATTATCTAATGTTAGTTAATAAACTTTTGTTATTACAATTATTATTTTGTTACTTAATTACCTAATGCCCTTTATGTTATTTAATATTTTTGCAAAAAATCAAGTTTTGTTTTAGAAATTTTTGAAAATTAATCACAAAACAAAAAGAACATTGAATTAATAGGTGTGTCCAAACTTTGACAGGTACTGTATTTTTAAAAGCTTGTAATCTTGAAACTCCTGATCTAAGTTACAAATGATTAAATGCAAGAATTTGCAAGCTAGCTGTGATTATACCGTGCAGATTAGGCTAAATGCCATTTCCAAATTTCCCAAGAGTATGCTTGTGTACCCTGTTTTAACCCCCCCTACCGCACCGGGTGTCCCTTTAAAGTCACAAAACATCACCTGAACAATGAAAATGTATTTTATGTCTACTGTGCTGTTAAAAATGCTCTATTGTTAGTCCTTATATCTGACCCAGAAAAGCTTGGCGTTTCTATTTTTGTGGCAGAGTGTTTAAGAAGTTGGAAAGATATACATGTGTGTGGTGTGAGGAACACGTGTGCCTTCCAGTAGCCCACATTATTGACCAAAAGGCTGATCCTGTATTGCCTTGGGTGGTTATAAATTATAAGATATTTTCTAAACGTCTGTTTGATATTCCAGTTCTGGTCGGCCATAAAAGTATTGAACCGCAAGACATCTGTCTTTCATAACTCCTGCACACTTAAATATTGTTTTATTGTAATCAAATCATTGAATCCAACTCCTCTATGCATGCACTCCTGAAATGTCACTGAAGTTATTTGCTATTTAATTAGAAAGGGTGATTCACGGAGGTGGGTCATTTTTTCCATTCTAATCCTGACTGAAACATATACTTCTTAAAGGATCCATGTGTGCTAGCATCTTTATATGTACATCCTGCATTAACAAAATGGTTTGGCAACTTAAACAATTTTGCCTTTTACTGCAAATCCACTCAATCAGCCAAGATGTGTTTGATGTCCGAATTTTGCTTCTTTAATTTTGAAAACAGTTACTTGGACATTGTGGCCAACTAGCAATGGCAGTCTATTGTGCACAACCCAAACCACATCCAGTTATTCTGTGATCTCACACAGCTTTGCTGATGTGGTTGAGGTCATAATGAGACTTCCTGTCTCATCTATAAACAATAGCAGCGAGTGACAAGACGGAATCTGCCTCCATATGTTCGAGGGTGTATCTGTGATGCAAATGATAATCAATAGTTACACATTTTATTTATTCTTTCATCATTTTACCTAACCACATTATTCTGCCTGGGGTCAGTTAGTGTATACTGGATTTATACTACATTTATGGGGTTTAACTTATGATTTTGGGTGATATAGGCATTCAATGTTGTCAGCTACTGCACATTAGCTTTGTAGACCTAGTATAAAATTATGGAGCATTAAACAGCAAAATAAACATGCCTTGGTTGATTTGCAGTTGAGGAAGGAAAATGTAAACAAGTCTTTTTGAATAAGCTTCTTTGTTGATAATTAACCCTTGAGTAAGGACAAAATACAGTACACTTACTCACTCTCACACTTTCTCTGCAATGCTTAACTTGTACAGGATCACAGAAGGCATGGGATGGGGTAAACCCTGGATGGGGTGCAAATCAATCACAGAGCACACTTGACACACTATGGGGAATTTGGAAAAGCCAATTACCCTTCTCTGCATGCCTTTTGACTGTGGGAGGAAACCAGAGTGCCTGAAGGAAACTGACCAACCACTGGCAGAACATACAAATCCCCCACATGCAGACCTGAGGCAGGAATCAAACCATCCACCCTGGAGGTATGAGGGCATTGTCCTAAACCTCAACACTACCATGCTGCCTCTTGAAACAGGCGTGCATGAAAAACTTTACACAGTTCAATTACATGTAAGCCATGTTAAGCGTCTACCAAACACATTGGTCATTCATTTAAATAATCTGATCTGAATGGTATTTTATTCAGAGGGAAACAGATGAGTAGTTGAGGGTTAAGCTTCTTGCTCAAGGACATACCAGAGGTAGTTTGGCAGTGCAAGGATGTGAACTCTTAACCTTCCAATCAGTAGGTCATTCACTCAATCAGGATTCGTCTGGGAATCTTTCTTTCTAATTCACCTGATCTTCTGGCGTGGGAAAACTGAAAGGACGACTTAAGCCCTAATAGTGTGAAGGCAGAACTGTGAACTACGTAAATTGGCTTTTTTGTTTGTTTGTTTGTTTAATCAGAACATTTATTGGAATTTTTACTAAACCTTTTATACAAGCCCAAGGGTCTTGTATGGTACAAAAGGATGCAGCAGTCTGAAGTGTGTGTGTGCGTGCGCATGTGTGTATATTTGCTGTGTCTGGCTCCTCTCAAGCAATTTCATCTCCCAAAGCAAAGAGACTTAAACAGCCTCAATTAATTCTGTTTTGTCCCCAAACAACCTCCAGAGGCTGAAACAATGTGGATTAGCTACAGTAACAGCAGTCATGCTTTTTCGCTTTTCGCTGCCAAGGTACACAAAGAAGAGGCGCAATATAGAAAGATGGTGAACAGACACTCGACTTTTGCTCCAGCATCAGGTCCTTGGTGTCCATTTAGAAGGCCAGAAGCTAATCCTGCATTAACATTTACTTTCGTTCATTGGGTAGACTCTTATCCGGGGTGATGTAAGAGCAGGGCAGAATCCAGTCCAAGCACAAGACTGCTGGGATAAGTTTTTACTGATACAAAATTACCAATTTAACTCAAATGTCTTCAGTTGTCATTTTTAAAAGAAACACTTTTTCAAAGGTAGATGCCTTGTGCTTAAATCATGATGCCAACTCAATAACTTTTAGCACACTGAACAATTAATATGTCTATGAATGTAGACCAAAACTGCAAATTGCCAAAAGATTTATTTTGTTATTTAAGATTACAATATGATGTACTTACTAGTGGTTCATTTAGTTTCATGTGGATGTCTACGTTCTCAGACGTTTTGGACCAAAATCTCAAAATGTGATCTCTGCTGTGCCTAACGTCCTTAACAACAGAATGGTGTTACTTTCCAACAAGTACTTGTGTACTTACAGGGTACACAGTGGGCGTGGCGTACCACATTAAACATACTAGTACATACTACTGGCAAAACGGAAACTAGTAATACGTGGAAAGATTTCTTATGAACAACCCGTACATGACTCCTTAATCCAGATCTACATTTCTTTCTTTTCTGTCCATACACCAAACTTGGCTTCTTTCATTTTGCATTTCATTTATGTAGCTAACGATATTGAATAAGCTCAAAGCTACAAGTTGAACACTATACAAACGACATGCCTAAATCTTTGTCTCTAATGTACAACCCCACTCAGAGACATGTCGTGGCTGATCGACTACATTTAAGGGGGAAAAGGGAACATTGTGCAAATGTCATTTTTGGCCAAACTTCTGCTTAAACCAGATAATCTTGATTTATTTAGATTTGCGCTTCACTTTGTTAACGTTAATGCACAATGATGATGGATCAGCACAAACATTTTTAAGTGTAATGTAGCATGCACACACATGCACAGTATTGCAGTAGGTTTAATCATTAGAAGTTGGGAAAGTAGAGGACTGCTATGAGGTCAGGCCTCACACCTGTTCAAGTATACACACGTATATATATATATACACACATACACACACACACACACACACACACACACACACATACGCACTCATGCACACACATGCGGCGCGAATACTTAGCCGTGCCTGAAGTAGATGAAGCATTAAAAGCCTCTCGGGTTAGTTATAAACTCTCTCGCTCTCAGCTAAACAATGTTTGGAGAATGTTAGAAATTAACCGCCAAAGCAAATAAGGCTATTAAATAAAATAACGTGGTTATTATTTATAATGACAGTATTAGGTGTAAACAGAAAAATGCAAGAGACAACACAAGTAAAATAAAAGGGATAATTATCAGTACTGAGGTTCATCCCTCGGGCTATGACAGTATGAAAGCCACGAAAATAATTTTGCTCTTCTCCAGCGAAGCTGAATTATCACCTGCACTGTATCCAAATACACATGTACACACGCACATGCTTTTTGACTCACTCCCAAACTTTTCTCACCAAAGCCATCCTGTTACGCAACTTTCCTGCTAACATGAGAGTGACACGCAGGTCAGAAAGGAGCGGTTGTGGGAACTTTTGCACACTTACAAACACTCAGCTTTATCTTTTGGCAAGGACCACTTGGATACATGTATATGTCATATGTCATAAAGACAGACAGAAGCAGTGATAGACAGGTCAGATACAGATACCAGATACAAAACAGACACAGGCACCATATTATGTTTAGTACAAATTTTGTTATGTACATTTAGCCCATCTGCATTATTATGTACACAACCAGAAGAATATTTGCACACCTGAAAAAAAAAAGCAACATCTTACATAACAGACCAGTTTTCAGATAAAAAGAAAAAAACCTACTGCACAGTAGTGTCCTGGGTTTTGCAGAAAGTATGAAGAACAACTCTGGCATATTCTCCAGCACACTCAGTAAAACCTAATAGCTATTTTACTTATAAAACAACATAAATCTGTATCTAACACTACTAATTATTTTCAATTATATTTCATTTATTACATAGTGTTACATAGTATATGTAATGTTCTTTACAGAAGTTTATTTTATGTAGACATATTTTTAAAGACATTTTTGCTTATGGCATTTAGTTAGTTAGTTGTTTGTTTGTTTATTTATTGTTTGTTTGTTTGTATGTGCCCAAGACTTTTACCAAGTACTGTAAGCCAGAGTTGGTAACATGCTCTCCTTTCTATTTTTATGCAAAACCCAGGAGTCTGCAACAGTAAAAAAAACTGTTATTGTATATTATTACAATAATGTAATATACATGTTATGTAATATTAGTGTTAATTTCATCAATAAAAATATATGATGAAAAATATTTGTTGACGACCTTTTTTCCTATGACTATGATGAGATGATGACGAAGCGTCAATGATATTAATGAGCAGTGACAGTGACGGAAACAGCATGCAATATTGTTGACAAAAAAAAAAGACAAGACTAAAATGTGGTTAAAAAATGTAAATATTATATATATATATATTTTTCAGTGTTTGTTTCCAGGGTCACGGCGCACGGGGTATCAGGAGTAGTTTGCGTGCGCAATAACGGTATGTTACAAGCTCTGTCATCTTTAACTCTTAGTCATCACAGCACTATTAACTCAGGCCAAAGGGAAGAGACGATATTTGGGCCCATTGTCTTTATACTGAACTGGTGAAAAAAAGCCGATGTATAGTAATATCACACAATAATCACACAATTGCTAGAAAAAATACCATAAACCAGAAGAGACACAACAAGGCATACCATACAAATCTCAAGGTAGTTTTACAGCCTCTTTGTGGTAATTACTGTTGCCTAACCCATTAAGCTAATGGGCTAGCAAATGATTGTGACCCATAGGAGCTATCCTTACAACAGTCCAAGTGTGTAAATTCATATTTAAAAAAAAAATTGTTTCAAAACACTGACTTGTCCATACTGCTCCTATTGTTTTGTAGTTTAAAAACATTGGACATGCAGCAGTTGTTGTGATGTTTAAAAATAAATACAATTAGCTGAAATCTTCAGATGAAAAGATACATTTTAAATGTTAAGATAATTATTTTGAGAGAGAAAAAAGGATTTGGGCTTGACTAGATTGACTGTAGGGTTAATTAATAATAATCTTATTGCAAAAATCTGTTTTCATTGACTAAATTATTTAAGAGTTCCTCTGACTGAAACTGACTAAAATGTCCAGACTTTTTGACGAAAGATTGAAAGTGAAATATGATACTAACAGCGACATTTATCCAGGAACTAAGACTATGACTAAAATTTAAATAGCTGACTAAATTAACACTATATAATATGTTTCTTTCTTTACAGGCATGCAAATATACTTATACCAAAGACTCTAGAAACACACAGACACACAAAACCATTTACCTGCCAGACTTTTGAGAGACACTCCAGTCCAGTAGGTGGCAACCTCTAAAACTCCTTTTTAAAAGAAGAACTTAAAAAAAAAAAATTTTTTACCAAAGTACATACCAAAGTAAAATTTCTTATGGGTGTTACCAAATGGTTACTTCTTTGCAGAGACAACAAGTTTGTGAGGAAAAATATCCTCCATGTTTATGATGATTCTCAGCATTAGTCATCTTTCACCATATTTTATCATCTTGAGGCCCGAATGTCCTCATATGTCCTCATATTTCTCAGCTGATCAGCTGCAAAACTAACACCAATGACAGCTGAATTGAATAATATTGATTATCCATTATATACCACTAATACACTAGTTATGTACCATCTATACCTTTGAGGACCAAAGGCCAGCCAGTCTGGTCTGATCCCACAAAATTTGCTGTTAAAATTCAACTGTTCCAGCTGTTAAAATGTTGGCCTTGATAGAAAGGTAACAGAACTCGCAGTCCTAAACCACTGCTGTGTCGATCCAAGTTGTTGATCCAGCCTAGAAATGTACCAGATAAATAAGTCTGATCCATGGAGTACCCACCACAACCCACAGCACCCAAATGATCCCAAAGACACATAGGACATCTCCAGACTTAGAGTATTGTATATCATGCCCCAAGGGGCCAGGACTGCCCTGTCAGCAGATAATATCAGGTGATAATAAAGAGAAACACTGAGAAAAAAATGCAATGTACATAACAGTAGGCTCTTGGTCTCAAGAGGTTAAAGTGGGTGCGGGAACTTCTTTTTGACTACAATCTCAAATCTCGTGGTGGCTTAGTGATTAGGACTGTTGCCTCTCACTTCCTTTATTGGGGGTTTGAATATTGCCTCCACTTTTGTAAGAGTCATGTTTGCATGTTCTCCTAGCGCTTGTTCTCCTGGCGTTTGTGGTGTTTCCTTTGGGGAAAATTGTGTAGGACAAGACATGTGGTGTAAACTGATTGGTTTTCCAAAGTGCCCATTGTGTGTGTGATTAGCTGTGTGTGTGCATGTGGTCTGCAATGGGCTGGCACCCATCCAGTGAGTTCCCTGGGATAGACCACAGGCACCCTGCAATCCTATACAGGATAAGCAGTATGGAAACCGGGTGGACAGATGGATGGAAAATCTCCATTTATCAATAAAACAGCCATTCCAATAATACTCAAGCTTGCAGGAAGATTTCATTCTTCTCTCTCATTACATGTGGTTTGTATCTACACCCATTGGTCATTGTAATGTCCACGTTCCACTCATTTCTCTTTTACGCACACTGTATATACAATTATGTGTAAAATGCAACCCTGGCATTTTTTTACATCCCTTTATGCAATACAGGATGAATGGAGAGTTTAGGGAGATCAGAGAAATGAACACAACTTGTGCCACTCCTCTGCATCATGAGCAAACAGGTCAGGGTGGATCGATTTAGGGTATAGTCATCATCAGACAGTGGAAGCAAAACAGACATCACCAATCAGAGTGCAGCATCAAGCTTGGGTGGGTACTGTGGAGACGTGTCATGTTTTGCATATAATTGGGCAATAAAACGTTTGTTATTCTGCTATGATTGTCCAAACTGATCCACCCTGACCTGTTTTGCTCATAACCGCAAAATGTGGGAGCAGCGTGAGAAAAAAAGGAGGTTCTCATGGGATACAAGCATGGAAAAGTCAGATTCCTTTTAATACATGTCATATTTTTGGGCCTCTGTATTATCTTTTGATACTTAACCTTGCTAGTCAATAAACAAGTTTAGAACTGTTCCTCCAGAAACATAATCAAATAAACTTTAAAAAAATTGTTTACCAGAATAGCAGGAAATGTCTGAGTAAAAAAAAACAAAAAAGAACAAAAAAAAGGTGCTTGAATTGATCTTCCCCAAAAGTTCTGCCAAAAAAAAAATAGCCAAATTCTCACTTCATGAATCCATTTCTTTCTTGTCGCTGTTCCTAGCATTTGCTAATCAATCACAAGTAAGACATTAGGTTAACACTACTTGCACACAAATAACTCCAAAGGAAAAAAAAAACACACAAAATAACTTAAAAGCAATGCTTCTCACCAGAGTCCAGCATGGAATGCAATTCTGTTATTCCTATTATAGCCTAGTAATCATTGCAGTTATTTTACGTGATATAGCCATGAAATGGAGTGGTTTTGCATCCAGGTGAGATTCCTGCTCACCGGTCCATCGTTCCTAGATTCTCCTTGGATTTATACCAACTCTGTTTCTTCCACGCTCGTATTGTTGTTTTGTAAATTACAATGTACTGGCACAGAACAACATTTGGGAACCATGCAACCGGCCCATTTTATCTTCCCATACCCCTTGCCCCTTCCATTCTTGACGTCTTTCCAGCATCTATGACAGGCACTGGAGGAATGTCATGTGAATGGTGCAATAGAAAAAGCATTTCTGTGATGACATTGTAGATTCCTACAGTATGTCTCAGAAACACAGTGCCTTTGGAAATACTTGCTAAGGAATTAGTCGCTGGGGGATTTTTTTCCTTCTTTTTCTGTTGTGTTCAGTTCTGCTTGTAATTGTAACGGAAAATAATAATAATAAGTGGTCTATTCTGTGTACAGTACATATTGATGGAAGACATTTGGCTTTGCTATTCACTAGATTGACACTAGATTTAAGTAATTTTACTATCCTCGTAGTAATAGTTGGATTGTACACTCGTTCTCTAAATCATTTTGCTTGGTTCTCTCCATCATTTTGGTTTGCTTGGTTTAGATTCAATATGTAACAATATTCATCATGTTTTACCGTTTGGTGTTTCATGTTACAATCCCGATGCCATACCCCATGCTGTTCATGGCAGATCCCCCACCCCCCCCTCTCTCTCTCTCTCTCTCTCTGGCCCAACTGTCAGTGAGTGCTTGTCCTGCTTAACAAACTGTGATTCATGTTTTGGCTGCAGGCGTTTCCCAGGACGGGCAGCCTTAATGCACATCACCCAGTTTTCCAGTTGGCCGAGCAAAATTAGCTGTGTGGAAATGCTTCAGGCAAAAAATGTGATTGGACACGAGCACACTGGACAGGAGATGGGATGGGCTTTGGGAAACTGTAAAGATTTGGGGTATTTTTGAGAAATATGAGATAGAAGCCTCATGTTGATCAACCAAACTGCAAAGCTGTACTGAGCCTCGGTCAAACGTCTCCATACCTTATAATTCTAATAAATCTAACAAATGGCTTCTTCTTCATCATCTCTTTCAAGGTTTCTTCTTGTTCCAATCCTTCAATCAATCCAACCATAGCTTTTGTTTCATTCTCTTGCTTCCTCCTCTATTTCTGTCACCCTTGCACTCACTTCTACCAAATCTTTCTTCCTTATCTGTCCATCTTCCTCTATCTTTAATCCTCCTTCCTCTCTGGCTTAATCTCACTATTTATTCCTCCAATTTTCTCTCACTTTTTCCCCCTCCATCTTTGTTTATGTGTATATATTTCCTTCCTTCAATGTTATTCACCCCTCCATCTTTGTCTTGTTCAAATCTTATCTCCTTATCTCTCTATCTTAATCTGTTTTCTTTCTTCTCAGTCTAAGTGGTTTGTCTTTCTTGTCTAATTCCTTTCCACTGTTGTCTCCAGTGTGTGTGTGGTGTAATTATCCACATCAGCCCCACCCAGATGAGGAGGTGGGGCTGTTTGAGCGGCGGGTGGAAGATGGGAGGGAAGGAAGGGGGGTTGCACTTTCCTTTCAGAAAGCGGCACTATTATCTATTCATAGCTCCTCTTTAAAGCAGCTGGTCCAATCACAAAGTAAAGGCCACTGCCCCCTTGCACAACTCTGGTTCATAACAGAACCCCATCACTGCTGCCCATTTCACTCTCCATCTTTTTTCTGGCATTCTTTCCCTCTTGTAAAGTGGAGGAATTGGTTCAGGAGGGTGTGCACCTCCAAATAGGTCACCCCAAGCCAGCTGTCATTACAGATGCGCCAGTCGCTGTAGCTCCAGCTCTGGGATTACATCCTGGTCCCAGCTGATGAATTATATATCCGTCAGTGCTTATTAATTGGGGTTTAAAATCGGGGGTTCTCCAGAGATCAGGTGGATATGATAGATAAGGAATTGATTCACCTACCCCAAGGCATGTTTGGTGTCTGAGCTATGCGGCTAATAATAATGAAGGCTTAAAGCCCTTACCAGGGCTTTACCAGGCTTTGTTGAGTTATTAATTATTTCATTCAACTCAATTCATATTTATTTACATAGTGCGGTTAGCAATGGTCATTGTCACAAAGCAGTTTTACAGAATCAATATGGGAAATGAGTTTGAAAACTCTGAAGAAATAATAATAAATTATAATGATCAAATTGTTCCTAATGAGCAAGCTGATGGTGATGGTGGCAAGGAAATCTCCCTGGGATGGAAATAGGAAGAAACCTTAAGAGGAACCAAACTCAACAGGAAACCCATCTTAATTTGGGTGTTATCGATAGCAGGTATTTATCTGTGGTCATACTGTTGTTCAGAATACTGGAAGTTCAGTATAACAACAGAGTCGATTATGTTAATATAGTGTCAACTTTCGTTATTGGATGCTCTGGGACGAACCTGTTGTGAGAATTTCAGGCCTGAACTATTGAGTAACTGAAGTCACAAGTCATCACAGACCAGCATCACCAAGTCCAGAGGTGGGTAGTAAAGAGTTACATTTACTCCATTACATTTACTTGAGTAACTTTTCGCAAAAAAAAATACTTCTATGAGTACTTTTACTGCAGCATACTTTTTAATTTTACTTAAGTAGATTTGTGAAGAAGAAACGATACTCTCACTCCGCTACATTCGGCTACAATCGACTTGTTACTTTTCTAACCATTTATTGTATACAAGCAGCCGGTAGATCTACTGCTTGACTGTTTCACCAATGAGACGCAGAAACAATGATGACAAAATAAATAAATAAGTTCATCCTACCTGCGAATCTGTCCTACATGAGCTCACTGCACATGCGCAAACAAAATTTCCACATCTTTCTCTAATTTTGCGGCCATAAATCTATGCTGCTAATGAATAATACGCCCATAAATCCATGCTGCTAATAGTGGCATCTTGCGGTTAGACTACAATCTTGCGGTGAGCATAAAATGCTTTTTTTCATGTTTGTGTGATTATATGTTAACCTTCATTGTACATATAATGTTACTTTAAGAGTCTATGAATATATAAGTATAGTTCAGTACAGAATTAATCGCCAACACACGTGTTGTACATTTTTATGCATCCCAAAAAATACAGTATGAATGCATCCCTGGCATCATATACAAAGCAAGTTTCGCTTGCAAAAGAACAGCTTTATACTGCGGTGTCTTCTCTATATGCCAAAACAGACACACACGTCTGCATATACAGTATATATACTGTGTATGTGTGTGTGTACCGTATATTTTTAAATCAGAAATTGAAATCGGATTTCATCAGTACTTGAGTAGTCTTTAATTCTTTTTTACTCTTGAGTAATATTATTTGGAAGCAGCTACTCTTACTTGAGTACATTTTTTGGCTATTCTAACCACCTCTGGCCAAGTCCAAGAACATCTTCATGGTCAAATGGAACTATCCCCAGGCACCCCACGCATCCCAAGCTTCTATGTAACAAGATTTGTGTGAACCCTGTAGTTTGGTGAGATTGATACTCTTAATGTTTTAAAAAGTAAAAGAAGTCAAATGCTTACCTGTAAGACTTACCTGTACAATACTTACAGAGCAAAGCTTTAATAGTTGGTCAGGATATTTCAATTTGTTCTTTAAAATGCCTTCTCATACTTAAACGTGACGTAGCATGCGGCAACACAAACTTCTTCAGTACACCACAGGCACATTAGTGATGTAGAATTCCCTAGTATTTTCAGAAGAAGACAAGAACAGTTAGGTTATAACATTACCACAAGAATGAAATCATAAGAACTTACAGTACCTTAGTTAATGTATATTGCAGGGGTACTGAATTTAAGAAGGTACAGTTAATAGAATTTTCTTTAAGCCAAGTTCAGAATGTTTATGTTAGAATTCAGATCTCCATATATGCCAGCATCTATTTCTAATGAAAAATGTTTTTTCTCCTAGTGGCACTTCATATGACTGGTTTTAAGCTTCCTGCAGGAGGAATAAACATACCTTGATCTGTCCATTCATTTTTGACGGATCTGTTTTCATAGTCTACTTACCTTTTCTTGAAGTACGCCATGCTTTCGTTTCTGTTTCTTCGGCACAAACTGTCTATACATGGTAAACTATCGCCTTGATTGGCTCTGTTGAGTGCTACGTATAGCCACGCCTACCGCAAGGGGAAAAGGAGCTAGATTACTGGTATATTAATTGCTCTCTTTTATCAGAAAAGCTGTCACTTGGTCTGGATATGGGCAGCGGGTAGCAATTTAGTGATGCCAGACCTATGTGAACGAGCTAATGCTAACTTGCTTGTTAGTAGTTGTATATTTTTTAAATTTTTTAATTGAAAAGTATGTAGCCCCCGAGTGGTGCAGCAGTAACGAGCTCACCCTGTCATCAGGAGATTGCAAGTTTGAATCAAATGCTTGTAGGCTCTCGCAGACTGGACCCCGGAAAGCGCCAATTGGCTGAGCTCTCTCAGAGGGAAGGGATGGGAGGCCCTCATGTCAACTGTGGCTGTAAGCCAATTGCGGGCATCTGTGAGCACATGCAAGAGGAAGGAGCAGATAGCATTGTCCTCCGAGTGTTACGTTGCTCCCAATGGTCCGTGGGCAATAAGAAGCGGATGGCTCAGAGGAATCCCTCCCTGACTGGTAGTCATAGCCTTTATGGGAGAGTACTCTAGTGACAGGTGGGAACTGGTTATGACTTAATTGGGGAGAAAATCATGCATAAATAAGCAATAATAATTAAATAATAATAATTGTTATGTATGGTAATATTAAGATGAGGATTTTTCTCAAAAACTATTTAAACTGGAGTTTTAATAGTTGCCTCGGGGTCCATGTGCATGGAGTTTGCATGTTCTCACCGTGCTTGGTGGCTCTCCTCTGTGTACTCCGGTTTCTTCCCACAGTCCAAAGACATGCAGATAAGCCTAACAGGCGTTGCCAAATTGCCCCGTAGTGTGTAAAAGAGCGTGTGAGTGCCCTGCAATGGATTGGCACCCCATTCAGGGTGTACCCCGCCTTGTCTCCAGGCCCCTTGTGACCCTGTATACAGAATAAATAAATTCAAGATACTTTATTCTCTCTATACGAGTATAGCGAAATTAAAGCAATCCATGCAGTGGAACTTAAATTCTAAACTTCGAACTACAATTTTTAGTGCAGACTTAATAATCCAAATTATGTAATCAACACTTTTGCCTGAATACTGAAATATAAGAAGCAAGAAGCATTTTGAGCATAAAAGCGACCGAAACAAGCTGCACCGAACGACGGCTTGCGCCTATGTTACATGCAAGTCTGGCTTGTGCCTAGGTTGCGTGCAGGTCCGGGAGCTTTTCCAAACTTGTTTGTGTCAGTGGAAAGCCAAGTGAAGCAAGGTGTTTTTTTTTTATATGTGTGTTTGTTTGTTTGTTTGTCTGCCATTTTGTGCCACAACCAGGCACGGCAGCAAAATTAATAGGGAGCCGCTTTAAGGTTAATTTTTAAAGCAGCCGGTGACGAGAGGAACCATAAATTAATTTTTACATATTTTACTTAATTTACATGTCTTTTCTAAATGTTTTGTATGCAAAAATATGATTATACTGTTGGTAAATGGTAACATTGGTAATATTTTGGGTGGTTAGAACAGATTATCTGCATTTACATTATTTCCTATGGGAAAATATGTTTCACAAGCCGAAAACATTTCGCCACTGGGAATTTTGCAGTGCACATTATTAAAAAAAACAAAAAACTTAACGTTGAGTAAGTGTTTAGGCTAAGTAGGTACAGAAAAAGCAGGTGTGCTAATTTAGTCAGGCAAGCTAGTTTTACCTTACACTATGACGCTGACTACTTTTTTTTTTTTTAAGGCAAAAAAATATTGATAATAATAATGTAATAACAATCCCTGTCACTGCTTTAAAATTTCTTCACACTCATTTCCGGATTTAACCGCCGACTTTTAGAGTACATTAGCTAAAACGCAAAACGCAGCAGTGTGAGGTAAATCTGAGGTAAACAGGTGCAGGCTTTTTAAACGTTAAAACCACATAAAACATGAATCTTTGAAACATATTTCTATTAATCCCACGCTTGCCTTTCAGTAATCTCCCCCAAAATTTCGTTTTTTTTTTTTTGTTGTTGTTGTTGGTATAAATATACGACGAGGTCATGTTCCGCTGTACACCTGACCACTCACTTCAGCACGGCTTAGCAACCGAATCCTGGAGGATAGGCCCCGCCTTTAGTTAATATTAATGAGGCGCCCGCGCTGGCCACGCCTCCGCCCGGGAACGCGCGGTATAGATAGATAGATAGAAAGCTCGCTTTCCCACAACCGGAGAGAGAAGGGTTTTTTTTCCCGAGGAGTAGGAGCAGAGGGGACAACAAGAGGGAAGAGAATAAAAACTTCTTGAACAGGGATAAGGACATCAAGGTTTAATTATAATAATAACAATAATAGGAGGAAGAATAAAAAGAAGAAGAAGCAATAAGGAAAGAAAGAAAAAAGTGGATAACACGAGAAGAAGAAGAGGAAAGGTGCACGCGCGGGTGACTTTCCGTACGCGTACGAGGAATTTTATTCCGGTTTCCCAGGGATCGCGCGCGTCCTGCTTGTGCGCCCGTGCATGCGCGCGCCGGAGCGGTGGAAGTGTGTTTGCGCGCGGGCCGAGTCTCGGCTGAAGTTTGAGCGGAGGACCGGAGGACAGGAGAGGCGGCACCATGCGGACACCGAGCTCCACTTTCACCGCCGCCGCCTTCGTGCATCTCCTCATACACTGCATCTGCGTGAAGGTGAGTCGTGGAAGCGAGTTCGCCCCTGGCAGCGTTCGCGCAAGTCTTTTTAACTAGGACATTTATTTTTAATTGTGCACATTTAATTCTTTTACCAGTTGCAACTTGTGAGAAATTAACATCCTGTCAAAACTGCATGCACTTTCCCCAAAAACTAACAAACAAACAAAAACACCCACAACTTTTTCTTGTTCAGCAAACTTGTAGCACAGATTCTTGCAAGGTAAAAAAAAAAACCCACTTTTTTTCTAGTTGAAAAAAAAAATCATTCCGTTTTTTTTTTTTTTGTTCATTTCATGTTCCTTGCTTTTGCATTCCATGTTTCATGCTTTACTGTTTCGCTCCCAGAGTGAATCGGGTTTTTTTTTTTTTTTTTACCAAACCTGGGAGATGTGTTTTAAACAAGTGGGAGGAAAGAGTATCAGAAAGGAGCAGAATCCCTTAAAAGTGCCTCCAGGAACCTGGCTGCAGAGATTCCTTAAACATGCATGGGAAAAAAAGGAAAGAAAGAAAGAAAAATGTGGATGTTTTTTCAAAAAGTGCACCACAATGTTTTTTATAACAAATAAATGATTTTTCAGTTTTAGTGTCACCAAGATAAGCAGTTAACACAGGAGGAAAGGAAAAGTTTTTTTTAAGTAGTTGTTGCTTAAGTTTAATTTTACTGCATTGTTTCCTGTCCCCCTTTATAGCATATTTATTTCTGAGTATGAATGACAAATATAGGGTATGTTCCGAATCCTGGACTGCGTTCTTCCGAGCTCTTTTTGGACGTCCCCATTGTCTCACATGCTATAAATGTCATAAAATAAACCACTAATTCGATCTTTAAATAAAGGGTTTGTCTCTTGTTTTTCCTCCCTTAACAATCTGCGTTCTTGTTCCCGTTCCCAGCTGTGTGAAGCATCAGGCCACTTCGAGTTGCGTGTGCTGTCAGTCAGGAACGTCAATGGGGAGCTGCTGAGCGGCTCGTGCTGCGACGGCACACGAAACGCAGAGGACAACAACAGATGCACGCGGGATGAGTGCGACACATATTTCCGCCTCTGCCTTAAGGAGTACCAGTCCAGGGTGACCCCCGGTGGACCGTGCAGTTTCGGCAGTGGATCTACTCCAGTGATCGGTGGGAACGTTGTGTCAGCCAAGAGCCTGGCGGAGAACGACAAGGCTCGCATCGTGTTGTCTTTCAGCTTCGCCTGGCCGGTGAGTTTCTTTGCCTCGGCTCTTTGGTTTATAAATATGTCCAAGTAAACAGTTGATGTTTGCTATCCTCGCATTCCTTTGCGGTTATTTTTTCTTCCGTGTCTCTTCTTTGCGCTTTCTTCTTTAAAACCCCAAGATTGGGAATGTGTTGGCAGCGAGAGGAGAGGAAGTGGAAGAGGGAGGGGTGGCTACGGACAGTAGATTCACTATCAGGACCGTTAGCTAGATCAAAGACACAAAACAATGGCGCACGTCAGTTTATCACCTCATGTCCTCAACTTGCAAGTACTGTTTCTCATACACAATGGTGACCGGAAAATCCTGTATTGATTTCCAATTAGGCCAATTATCACCAAATAATTTGAGAGGTGATGTGTTTAGGGGGTTTTCCCGCCCCGTTTTTTAATGTGGTTTTGGTCTTTGTAAAGTCTAACTCAGTACTAACACTCGCATGAATAACTCAACGCTAATATGGCCTTGGTCGTTGTTTGTCTTTATTACTTTTGCCCACGTCTTTAGATCCTGAATAGTACGATTGTTTCTTAGTGTCGTGTTTTACTTTCGCGACCCCAAAGGGCTTTGCTGTCAATACCGGGTCAGACCAAGTCATGTCTGAGGGGGCCAATTAGGCATTGTTGCCATGGCAGCCACCCTTCAAAACCTCTCACAGCCCCCCTTTTCCGTTCCTCGAATGGTCCAGACCAGCTCCAAAAATTCATCCTGAATGGAGAATAATTAGACATTGTCATCTTGCATGCTTTCTTTTCCATTCAATCTCTACCTAGCAATTCCAGCGCCAGGCAGTGCCGGTCTGACCCTCGGCACAATGAACCCAACAAAAGGGCCAGGTTTAGAAGGGAGCACTCTCTCTGTGTGTGTGTGTGTGTGTGTGTGTGTGTGTGTGTGTGTGTGTGTGTGTGTGTTTGATCCCCATGTTGTACTTTTTTTTTTTTTGCATCATCAGCAATGCCCGAGTGTGTTTGTCTGCAAGGCTGGTGTGTGTTTATGGAGGTTGCGAGGATACAGCTCTCCAACAGCACACCGGTTTTCCAGTTTTGTTTTATTATTTCATTTCTGGATCCTGCTCGAGAAATGCAGCCGCTGTGTCGGTTGGCGATGGTTTTGGATGGCGCGCCGTTCGAGTTGTTAGCTCAGGGAGTTCCCGGTTACTCAGTTCGGATGTGTTGTAGCCAGGAAATGCCTCATGTCCGAGAACATTTATGAACAGAACTTGGGGTGGTGTAATAATCCCCCTGCTGTTGCCCTAATGATGGAGAATTAACTCGGCTTCATCATCATGGTTATGACGGTGGGTGGAAAAGAAGAACTTTAGATTGAAGCTGCATTTAAACATTATTTATGAGGAGATAACGGAGGACGAAATAGATGAGGAATTTGGCACTGCCAATTCCATTATAGCATGAGTTCATATGTATAGTGCTGGAAATCCATGGAATTATCTTAATGGAACACACTATGCTAGTTCTGTGTTTCATACAAAATTAACCTAAATTCATGTAGACTAAAGTGTCACAAATTCTACATGCATTTATATTCTGTTTTACTTATAATGTACCGCAATTCAGTTGGGTTTTGGTGTTTCATATGGACTATAACAGAATTCCAGAGAATTCCATGAAATTCTGTTGTTTTTCTGTGGGGAAGTCCTGAAATCCCATGCATATATGAGACACCATACCTCCAGGTACAAATGGAAAATAAATACCACTCTATCACATTTCTGCACACCTCCATGAAATTCCAATTTAATAGGATGTTTCTTTGGAATTCCATACACTTGTGGATTAATTTGGACATTACAGCAGTTCTCAGAAGTTTAAAATATGGGATATAGCCTAAATCCATGTAATTTATTAAAATTTCAAATTATATGCTATGTATTGAAATTCCATACTGTCATTTCTTAAAAGTAGGTCAAACTTATCACCATTCCATGCCATTGTG
>QNUK01000311.1:205000-255000 GCA_013621035.1 Clarias magur | reverse complement strand
ACACTTACCCTCTATCTCACACACACACACACACACACACATAATCGCACACTCTATCCACTCCTCCTAACCCACACATACTGGCCCTCCGGCCCTTCAGCACAATACGCTCGCATTCTTCCAGAGTCACACACAAAACACACACACACACACTCTGCTGTGTGACTTGTTATCTGATATTGGTGAGAGAGACAGTGGCATTAAGAGTGACAAAGGCCTTCAAAAGAGAACCGCTACGAAGGAGCCCTTTGCACACCCCCCAACACACGCGCACACACACACACACACACACACACACACACACACACACACACACACACACACACACACACATATGCACATACATGCACACGCACACACGCTTCCATCTTCACAGACTGAAGTTGTTGTCACTGCCTGCTATAATCAGAGAGGGAGAGCGAAAAAAGAGAAAAGAAAGCAGGAGCAGGCTAGTTCACTATTGCCCTGAGGGGTTTCTCTATATGTGTGTGTGTGTGTGTGTGTGTGTGTGTGTGTGTGTGGAGTCATACAACGGCTAGTAACATGCACTTGGGTTCCCAAGCCATTCAATTCCGGCTTCACCACACACACACACACACACACACACACACACACACACACACACACATACACACACGCGCAAAAAAAGCAGCTGCTCACAAATCAGAGCTGTTTATGTAGTTTTTGTGCCAAAAAACATTTAACAAGACTTTTTTAGTTATGTGTTTTTTATTCATTTCCGAACATTCTTCCTTGTACTTTCTTGATTCTGGAATCTTCTTTTTCCTGCCTCCCGGAATTCTTTCGCTTCCCAAATCCCCTATGTCTTCCCAAATCCCCCATTTTCATCTGGAATGTTGTCTTTGCATTAGGTATCCTTCGTTTTTTGTGTTTTCTGAATCTTGTGTTTGCTCCGCTATCCATCATCTGCTCGCAAGATCTTGTGCCTTGTCCCAGAAATCCTTTCTTGTGCCATCCGGAATCGTCTCTTCTTTTAGGATTCCATCATGGAATCTTGTCTTCTGGAATTCCTCTTTTCTTTGAACCTTGGTGTTATGCCTTGGGAATCTTTTCCTTGTTTCTGTCTCCAGGATTTCTTCATGGTGCTTCCTGAACCTTTTCTTTGCTTTTGGAATTCATCATTTGTTCCCAGAATCCTGTTTTATGCTCTGGGAAATCTTTTTTAGCCACTGGAATCTTGTCTCTTTTTTTACAGGCTTTCTAGAATCTTATTTTTGCTTAGGGAATTCTTTTCCTACTCTCCAAATCTTTGTCTTATGCCTTGGGAATCTTTTCCTTTGCCTCCGGAATTTTGCCTATCCTACAGATATCCTCCTTAATCCTGCATTTGCTCCCTGGAAGCCTTCCACCTTTCTTAGAATCTTGTCCCTAGGTCTCATGCCTCCGGGCTCATGTGGAACCCCTCTACAATTCCGAATAATTGACTGTCTCAGAAATCTTTTATTTTCTTATTTGGAATCTTTGTTCCTGTCCCTTCTTCCAGGATTACTTCATGATGTCTCCTGGATTTCGTCTTTGCTCCTGGAATTCATCATTTACTATCAGAACCTTATATTTTCCATTGGGGATCTTTTCCTTTGCCTTCGGAATCTTGCCTCTTCCTCTGGGACTCCTTTATGGCAGAATCTTGTCATATGCTTCCTGAATTCTTGCTCTGATCCCAGAATCTTGGGAATCTTTTTCATTGCCTCCGGAATCTTTCTCTTCCTCCATCGTCTTTTTGTCTCTTCTTGGCGCTTCCAGAATCTCCTTTTTGATCCCTACAAGTCTTCCACCCTAACCCAGCTTAACCCTTTCCCTGAAGCTTGTCTTTTTCCTTCCTGTGATTTAACTTTTAAAAAAAATCATTGTCATGTCTCTTGTTCTGCTCGTCTTTCTCAGTATCTCCTTTCCAATGCCTCCAGAAAAATGCAGAATTCCTCTGTAATTCCGAATGATTCCTCTGACCCTAGTATTTTTCCTGTCTCCAAGCACTCTTCCTTTGCTTCCAAAATCCATTGTTCGCCTCAGTAAACCCCGTCTCCCTCCCGAAGGAATTCTTCCTTTGTTTCCGGAATCCCTCATCTGCATAGGGAATAATTCCGTGGGGCTCCTGGAATCTTGACCTTTGCCTCTGGAATCCCTGCCTGTGTTTCTGGAGTTCTGTCTTTTATCTCTGGAGTCCTTTTATCTGATGATTACAAGGAAGACGTTGAGGAGTAAACCACGAGGAATTAAGTTTGACTTCATTTGTTTTTGGTTTATGTTTATATTGTGGTGTTTACAGAGTGTATGTGTGTGGTGTGTGTTTAGGGATGTAAACGACGAAAGTCCGTCTCATGACTGGCAAGAATGAATGTTTATTCCGGGATGGTTGATAACTTTAGAGAAACAGAACGCTCTAAGATGTAATGCTTGATACATGATTTGTGTTAACCTGTCTTTCTCTGTCTCTCTCTCTCTGTCTGTCTGTGTGTCTATCTGTCTCTCACAGAGGTCGTACACACTGATCGTGGAGGCCTTGGACTTCAACAATGACTCGAGCACTGGTAGTAAGTGTTTTTTTTTCTCTCTCTCTCTTTTATTTACTCTTCTTTCTCCAGATAACGCTCTCTCTCTCTCTCTCTCTCTCGCACACATACACACACACTGTCTCATACTCTTTCTCTTTATCTCTCCTTCACTCCCCAGATAGCGGTCTCTCTGTCTCTCATTCTCTCTCTCTCCTTGCTCTCTCTCTCTCTCGCACTCGTTCTTTCTCACACACATAATCACTGAGTAAACACTGTGGGAATGGAAAAACATGATCAAAATGCTGAGGCCGGCATGAACAGGAAAACGGGAAAGAAAAGCGACGATGGGTCGCTGAATACAGTTTTGTGCGTGTGTGTGAGTGTGTGTGTGTGTGTGTGTGTTTGTTCAAAACTTCTATAAAAATGTTTTGAAAAGCTGATGACTAAGGACAGGTGCGTGCAGAGGTTTAATAACAGGATGCTCGTCGTCTACACGGAGCGTAAAACAATTAGACAGATTCTTTTTTCCAGTTCAAGGTGTGTGTGTGTGTGTGTGTGTGTGTGTGTGTGTGTGTGTGTGTGTTATGAAGGTGAAAGAAATACAGTACCCAGCATTCTCTGCTGTATTGACTCAAGGTCACAAACTTGGCGATTGCACCAGGATGCGTGGGCTCTGTTCCGAAACTTAAGTGAGTTTGAAGTCCACCCAAATATTGGGAAGCTACTCGGACCTGCCAAGAGCTGTGTGTGTGTATGTGTGTTTGCAGTACAAATATTGACTCTCTCTTCACATCAGCACATCAAGTGGCCTTTAGCACTCGCCTAATGTAGAGACGTCCTCATTAAAGCACACACTCTGTCACTCTCGCTCTCTCTCTGTTCCTTTTTCTTTGTCTATCCCTCTCTCTCTCTCATACACACACACACACACACACACTCTCTCGTTTTACACTAAGCAGATCACCTCTGACTCAGAATTAATTGACTAAACTTTGGATTGAGCTTATGTATGTTTTGATTTAATTCCTGTACTTATTTGAGTTAAAGTAGAGACACTGTCAGGATTTCTGAGAGACAGTCAGGGGGAGGGGCTAAACAGTCCCGACTGATGATGTCATGGTGTAACGCGCAAATGAGTCAATGTCATTTATATTAACAACATGGCAGCTAGAATTACTCTAGGTGAGAGTTCTGTCGTAGAAGAGTTAAACTCGAGCGCGTTTCCAGCTCTACATAGGAATTAAACAGTTTGGGATAGTGGTTGCCGTGGTAACGTGAACTTTTAACAAGTTCGGCTAGTTCTTAAGTGAATCTCGGCAAATATCGCAGCGCACACAAATGCAAGCTCGTGTACTAGCAGTTAGCTGTTATGCGAGCGATGCGAAGTCACGCTTCGCCTCTTGGCCCGGCTCCATCCCTCCGTCCGTCCGTCACCTCTCTCCAAACGTACTTCACACACACACACCACGTGAGCCTCACACACATCTCACTCTGCTGAGCGAATGCCTCACGATGATGCAGGATTTCAGACTGCTCTGAAAAAATGACTACGGGTCATCTCGCTGCCACAGACACACACACACACACACACACACACACACACACACACACACACACACACACACACAGGTGACATTGGCATTAAAGTCACACTTTGTGATTCCTGAGCAGCTTTTAGGAAAAGTTTGTGCATCTAACCGTTTGAGTTATATGATGTGGCAGCCATGTTGAATATTTTCCTCGTCACGGTGTCGAGAATTGTAATTAAACTGCAGCTGCCATCACATGCGGGCCAAACTGTGCGCACACACACTCAAACACACACACACACACACACACACACACACACACACACACACACACACACACACACACACATAATAGTCTCATATCCATGCTGGCCATTCCTTTCTCTTTTTCTTTCTTACTTTCTTATTCAGTTACTCACAAACTTGCTTTCTATTTATGGTGTGTGTGTGTGTGTGTGTGTGTGTGTGTGTGTGTGTGTGTGTGTGTGTGTCAGTCATGTTAGGGAAAGAAAAACAAAAGAGTGATCTTGCCAGCAAAATAAATGTATGAAGCTTTTGTAACCTCTTGTGACAAAACATTTTGCACTCAAGTCTGATCAACAAACTGTAAATCCTTGGAGAAAGCAGCGCTCTGATTGGATGGGAATTCCAGTTGGACTGGTTACTGTGGAGTATGAATGGGTTTACCCGGCATTTCTTTGGAAACTAGACGCTGATTGGTTGAGCTTTGGGCAGCAGTGAAATCGTCGACTTTGACGCGAAATCAAACACATACAGTACAGATCAAAAGTTTGGACACACCTTCTCATTCAAAGAGGTTGAATTTGTATTATGGCAAGAAAAAAGCAGCTAAGTAAAGAAAAACGAGCGGCCATCATTACTTTAAGAAACGAAGGTCAGTCAGTCTGAAAAATTGGGAAAAATTTTAAAGTGTCCCCAAGTGCAGTCACAAAAACCATCAAGCGCTACAAAGAAACTGGCTCACATGCGGACCGCCCCAGGAAAGGAAGACCGAGAGTCGCCTCTGCTGCGGAGGATAAGTTCATCCGAGTCACCAGCCTCAGAAATGGCAGGTTAACAGCAGCTCAGATCAGAGAGCAGGTCAATGCCACACAGAGTTCTAGCAGCAGACACATCTCTAGAACAACTGTTAAGAGGAGACTGTGTGAATCAGGCCTTCATGCTAGAATATCTGCTAGGAAACCACTGCTAAGGACAGGCAACAAGCAGAAAAGACGCGTTTGAGCTAAAGAACACAAGAAAGAAAACTCGCTGAATGAGAAGGTGTGTCCAAACTTTTGGTCTGTACTGTACATGAACATAAGCCACGTCACCTTGACTATAACAATGATACCGATGTATTACTAACTCCCGCGTGTAATGCTTCCTCTTGCTCTCAGGTAGCGGCGGTCAGTTGATCGAGAGGGCCATGCAGTCGGGCATGATCAACCCAAGCAGACAGTGGCAGACGCTGAAACACAACGGCGGTGTGGCGCAGTTCGAGTATCAGATCCGTGTCACCTGCGACGATCACTACTACGGCTTTGGCTGCAACAAATTCTGCCGGCCGCGGGACGACTTCTTCGGCCACTATAACTGCGACCACAACGGCAACAAGACATGCCTGGAGGGCTGGGCTAGCCCTGAATGCAGCACCGGTGAGAGGCATTTACTGGTTGACATTTGCCGTGTTGTCACTGGAAGCAACTTCATTGTACAATCTGTACACATGCTGCAGAGTCAGGATGTCCTTATCGCTGTCTGTTAATCAGTGATGTCATACTGATCCCTCCCCCCCTCCATAATTACTTTAGTGGTATTAATGGTGGATTTGCAGTCTTACTAAAACCCCCACCGTACCCTATCCTATACCCTTTGTATCATCTGGATGCAGATCCGCAGTCGGATCAGCAGGGATTAGCGCTCACCATGGGAGATTTCGCTCCTTCCTTCGTTCATTCTATTTTTCCTGCCCCGAGGGGGGAAATGACATCATAGCTTGTTGCACCCAAAACAGTGAGCAATGACTCACTGGCTAAGCTGATAGCAGAGACACTGACTGAATTGTGATAACAGGTCAGTAGCAGCACTGATCCATCTGTCTTTTCTTTTTCTCTTTCTCAGCGATCTGTAAGCAAGGCTGTAGCACCAGACACGGAAGCTGTAAGAACCCTGGAGAGTGCAGGTAAAACCAAACAAATGTTTCTTTAATATAAAAAAAAAACCCACTTCATTGTTTTCCCTCCATTTTAAGACTCAGCACTAGCAAGCTTACGGATGGATGGAGGGATATAGTATTAAACACACGCAGATTATTCAAATTTATTCTTAGAGCAATTGAGAAGGTTGAGGAAAAAACACTATATCAGATCTACATGTGGGTAAAATAATTTAAAAAGCAGTTGCTAGGCAACTGAGAAATGCGCCCAGTCACCAAGCATAAACTAGCTGATGCCCCAAGATAATGATTTACCTAGTGACCATATAACTGTTTTAAAAGTGCAAACCAAAAGTTCAGTGACCGTGGAGGTAACAGAGTTACATTAGAAATATCAACATTTACCTCTGACATGTTAGTAAATCACCAGGGGAGGACTCGCAATTGCTTAGCATCAACTAAATTCAACTGAATTCTCTGGGATTTGCTATATTGAAGGCAGCGAAGGTTTCCAGTTTTGACACGATAGGTGGTCTGCTTAGCCAAATCATCATCAGAATACAAGCTAACCTGGAAAGTGACATTGTGTTACAACACCTAGCTTAAAAATGCAACATGATTGAATGCCACCTTGGAGCCAACAGACATTTTACTAGATGCTAGGTGAAGATACAGCACCGTGTTGGTTGTATGGAGTATTTTCTTAGCAACATATCTGACACAAGGGGTAATTTTGTCATAACGCACGGTTCTGTCTCATTTCCACAATCATTTTGTATCTCATTTAAATTGGTAATCTGATAGCTCGCGCAATCATTGCAATTGTTAAATGGAATTGCTCTTGGTCTAAAATTTGAAGTCAAGTTACACTAGCTAGGTAATTTTAACCACAAAAAAACTTGGGAAAAAAGATTTCCAAACATAAATATGACTGTTAGCTTAGTACTAAGCTGATCTAGCCAAGTTTGATCCCTATGTTTGTAAAAACATTTAAAAGAAGCTCAATTGAAATTGGTCATGTGATAGTTGGTGCAATCTTCGTCCTCATTAAAGGATTCTGAGTGCACAATTAGTCTTAACCATAATGACCAGTATTGATTTTCAGTAATTTCTCTTTCTCTCTCTCTCTCTCTCTCTCTCTCTCTCTCTCTCTCTTTCTCTGTGTGTGTGTGTGTGTGTAGATGTTTGTATGGGTGGCAGGGGGAGTACTGCGATCAGTGTATTCCACACCCTGGGTGTGTTCATGGCACTTGTGAGGAACCCTGGCAGTGTCTCTGTGACACCAACTGGGGAGGACAGCTCTGTGACAAAGGTAGTCTGGTTTGCAGGAAAACGTCCTTAGTATGATGGCTAACACGTTGTATCATGTAACCTTTTGCTGACATGCTAACCACTAAATCGAGATCTGATCGTGTGTGTCTGTGTGTGGTTTAGACCTAAACACGTGTGGCACGCGGCAGCCGTGTCTGAACGGAGGTACGTGCAGTAACACGGGACCAGACAAGTATCACTGCTCCTGTCCTGAGGGTTACTCCGGCCAGAACTGCGAGAGAGGTAAGATGTGACACACACGTAGCGGTCCACCTAGGGACGATACCTAAACATTTTTTTACTGAATGATGAGCGCCATGTTTTTTAAAGGTAGCTTACATGTACTGCATTTGGCAGGCACCTTTATCCAGAACCACTTGCATTTTATCTCATTTTACATCTGAGCAGTTGGGGGTTAAGAGCCTTGCTCAAGGGCACAGCAGTGGCAACTTAGTGGTGCTTGGATTTGAATCTGGGACCTTCCAACCAGTAGTTCAACACTTAAACCACTGAGCTACCCCGGCCTGTACCTGGTAGCTATGTCATTGGAAAGCATTGTTAACGAAAATAAAACCGATATCCTTGATCTATGTACCTTTATACCACTTTATCCTGTGGCCTGGAGCCTATCCCAGGAGACTCATTCACACACTACGGCCAATTTGGGACGTCAAATTAGCATAATCTTTTTCACACACTATACACTATAGGCAATTTGGGACCATCAATTAGCCTTATTCTGCACGTCTTTGGACTATGGAAGGAAACCAGAGTACCTGGAGGAAACCCAGCAAGCACAGGAGAACATGTGCTTGCTGTGCACACAGACCCTGAGGTGTTAATCAAACTCAGACCATGTGGTAACCACTAAACCACCGAGCCACCCGTTAGCATGTGACTTTGTGTTAAATCGTTATCGTTTGCTGGTTTAGACGGAACATGGAACTGAACACAATTAGGTAATTATTACCTGAAAAACTTGTAACATTGCTAGCTAGCTAAATTGGCCAGACTGCTGTTCATGGATCCTAGCCAAGTGGTGAAGTCAGGGTGTATTAACGTAGCTAATTTTGACCTAAAGATTTCCACACACATATCTACCAATATTAGCTAAGTTCTTGGTACGCTTAGTTGAGTTTTATCCTTATTTCTGTGGAAATTTAAGAAATACACAGCGTGAATAGAATGATATACGAATTCATACTTTAAATTTGAAGAGAACCAAAGATAATTTACCTCAGAAAGCAGAGAGGACAGGTTTCATTTGTATTTGTTTGTATGTTTTATTAGAGGAATGAATAAAATATACCCTCTTTTGCTGAAAAAAGAAATTATCCCCAAGTGTAATAACCGCATAGTTTTACCCAAACTGAAGTCTTTTCCCAGAGGCATGACAACACATCTGAGATAAATGTCGATCTTAAGAACAAATTTGCCTCATTTTCAAGGTCACTGCGCCTTTACATTGTCCAGGACAGCTAGATAAAAATTGACTGTACCTCAGGCATTTTAGCTAGCTTGTTGCCTAGCAACGCAGCTCTCTTGGCTCACAAGGCACGTATTATGTTTTCAGCTTGTAACACAGTGTATTGTGTATCTTTCTCTCTTTCTCCCTCTCTTTCTTTCTTTCACGGTCGGTCTGCTTTTTAGAGAATGAACTCGCTGTTCGTTATTGTTAGGCAACCGGAGGCTCGTTAAGGGCAGGGTGGTGTGGTTCTTGTGGGTAGTGTAGTTCCCCGCAGGCCCCGGGTCATTGTGGGTAATGTAGTGTGGGTGATGCTGATTAATGGACTCTGGTGTTTAGGGTCAGCTGGAAGAAGACCCTGCATGAAAAGAGAGAAAACATAGGAAGGAATGACGACTCCTCCTTAATTTTGTCAGAGAACTGGGGCTTCTTCTTTTTCCTTTTCTTCTGCTCATTATTTTTCTTCTCTTTTTTAACCTCTGTCTCGTTTCCTCCCGTCTTCTGTCTGTCATTTCTGTTTTGCCACCAGCATCAGACCTCCAGTGAGTGACTGAGTGAGAAAGAGGAAACGAGGAGGAGTACAGGAGAACATGGGGGTCCCAGCCATGCTGAACACACACACACACACACACACACACACACACACACACACACAGTCTTCAAGTCAAAAAATGCAGTTTGCATTAATTGATATGGGCAGATGAATGTGTTCCAACGTGTGGGGCTCCTTCTGCCCTTTTTCAACATTGGACACTCCGTGTACACTGTATCAGCTTTTCTTTTCTAGTCTTTTGTCTTTTTTTCCCCTCTGGTTCCAATTGTTTTTTTTTTTCTTGACTTTTCTCAGCTATTCTTCTCAGTCTTTTTTCCATTTCTTAAACATTTTTTTAAATGATTTTTAAAAATATTTTTTATTTCAGTTTTCCTTTTTCCTTGATTCTTTTCTAAAAATTGTTTTCTTCTCTTAAGACCCTTTTTTCCACTTGTCTTTTCATGACTTTTTTTTTTTTTTGGTTTTCATTTATCACTTACCATCAGTCTCTCATTATCTGTGTGTCCGTCTGTCTGTCTGTCTGTGTCGATGTGAGAAAGGCCAAAGGGGCTTTCCAGTCCGCTAGCTGCATCAGATAAAGAGAGAGAAAATAGGGAGGGAGAGACGGAGAAGACGGAGGGTGAGAGGAAGGGAGGGAGCGATTGAAAGGGGAAAACCCAGAGTCAGGACCTCTCCCTCTGCTCCAGAACATCCGAACTGTTAAACAACATCTCTCCCTCTCTCTCTCCATCTCCCTCTCTCTCTTTCTCTCTCTCTTTCTCTCTGTAGCGGATAACGCCTGTCTGTCGGAGCCTTGTCTGAACGGAGGACGCTGCATGGAGACCAGTCAGGGCTTCGAGTGCCAGTGTGCTCCGGGGTGGACCGGTCCGTCCTGTGCCATCAGTGAGTTCTAGGGGTGTGTGTGTGTGTGTGTGTGTATGTGTGTATGCTTGGAGAATAAGATGTCCAGCTCACACGCAAGGAAAAATAGGCTTAAATTACTTAATACTGAATAATAGATAGATAGAGAGATAGATAGATAGAAATAGATTTAATAAAATTCCCTCTTTTAATCAATATTTCTTCCCCATTTCCGTTCCTATTAGTTTTTCTATGATTCCTAATATACTTCATGTACACATATCTAACTGATAAACAAAAAACGACACACTTATAAAATCCTCTCCTTATTTCTATTTTTTTTCCCTAACATTCTCCTAACATGTTATCACAAAAAAAAACACACAAAAAAAGACAGAAACAAACCCCTTGTGAAGAAGCAGCCCGTCGGTTTAAAGCTGAGTGTCATACGGTCAGATTAGTGTAGTGTCGTCTCAGAAGGACAGTGAGAGAGATCGAGAAAGTTGAGACCGGTTGTGGATGGGGGACTCTGTCACTTTAAAAGGGGAGAAGAAGTGCATGTGCTGAGTGGGTTGTTGAAGAGCCGCAGCAGTCGTGAGACGGGACGTAATCCAGACACGGGTCAGTGATGGGTCGTAAGCGAGCGCAGGCCCAAGGCTCAGAGCAGACGGAGCAGAGCCAGCGCTCGCCGTGCCTGTGTGAGACATACAGCCAGAGATAACACACACACGCACACACACACACACACACACACACACACACACACACACACACACACACACACACACACACACACACACACACACACACACACACACTCGTCCCTGTGTGTATGTGTGAGTGTATAACACTGTGTGTGTCCTCGTCCTCAGACAAAGACGACTGCAGTCCTAACCTGTGTCATCACGGTGGGACGTGTGTGGACCTTGTCAACGGTTTCAAGTGCATCTGTCCTGCGCAGTGGATCGGCAAAACCTGTCTCATCGGTCAGTCTCTTCCTCTTTGTCTATGTGTCAGTTTCTTTGTTTTTCTCTCTCATCTATCTTTTTGTGTCTCTGTCTCTCTCTGTGGATCTATTTCTCTCTCTCGCTCTGTCTGTGTCTTTCATTTTTCTGCCTCTTGCTCAAACTCTATTTTTCTCCATCTCTCTTTTTCTTATCTCTCTTTCTGTCTGTCACTCTATCTGTCTGTCCTGTCACTGTTTATCTATTCCTCTCTCTCTCTCGCTCTCTCTCTCTCTCTCGGTTTATCTTTTCATCTGTCACTCTTGCTCTCTATCTATCTCTGTTTCTGCTTATTTCTCTATCTGACTATCGCTGTCTTTCTATCTGTCTGTTTCTCATTTTCCTCTCTGCCTTTCTCATTTCTCCTTTTGCCTGTAGTCTTATTCTAGATGTCTGTGTCTCTTTTCCTCTGTATCTCTCTGAACTTTCTGTCTTCCTTTCTCTGTTTCTCATCTGTCTTTGTCTCTCTGTGTCTCTTTATCTCATTTATCTGTCTCTTGATCTCTCTCTCTGTTTCTCTTTCTGTCATTATTCCTGTTTGTTTCCCTCTTTGTGACACACACACATACGCGCACACACACACACACACACACTCACACACAGAGTACTGATGTCTCTCTCTGGCTCTGCAGATGCGGATGAGTGTTCCGAGAACCCGTGTGTGAACGCCCACCTCTGCCGCAACCTGATTGGTGGATACTTCTGCGAGTGTCTCCCCGGCTGGACCGGACCCAAATGTGACATCAGTAAGTAGTCCAGGACAAGCGACACGTCACCTCCGTCTCTTGACTCCTCCACTGCCACCACCGTTCATCTAACATCACGTCACCAAGCTGTCAGCCTTGCACACCTAGAACTGCATTGGCTTCTTTATCTCTCTCTCTATAGATAGCACTTTTTTCCCTTTTTTATTTGCTTTGTTTCTTTCTTGCTCTTCTGTTTTTTCACATTTTATTCCTCCTTGTTTTGTCTTCCTTTCCTTTTCTTTCTCTTTTTCGTGCTTACTTTTCTCTGTCACTTTGTTTTCTTTTTTATGATTTTTGTCTTTTTTAAACTTTTTTTTTCTTTAATTTTTTTACTTTCTAATCCCTTCCCTAATTTTCTCCCCTTATTTTGTTTCTAGATTTTTTTTTCTTGTGCAACTTGCAAATATCTTCTTGTATAACTCTCCCTTAATTATTTGAAGGAGATTTTTTTTCCTCTTTCTTGTTTGTTTCTTTTTTGTGTGTTCTTGTGTTTATTTTGTTTATCTTGCTATCTTTCTTCTTAATATCTCTTTTTTAACTTGCATTCTTCTTTCTTTCTTTCTTCCTTCCTTATTTTTTTCTTTCTTTTTATTACTTTCTTTTTCCTTTTCTTCTTTCTTTTTTGTTTCTTTGTTTTTTTTCTTTTTTTACTTTTTCTCTGTTATTTCTTTCTTTCTTTTCTCGTTTTCTTTATTCTGTCTTTCTTACTTTACATACGCTCTCATTTACTCACTCACTCCTTTCTTCCTTTCTCCTTTTTGGACGGATTATTTGGACGCACTAGCATGCTAGCTCGCTAACAGGTGTGCATGACAATCCCAAAGGCTTTGTGATTAGAGCTGCAATCCTGTAATCAGGCCGGTGGGAAACCGAGACGATCAGACGTTCACTTGACAGCACCATGATGATCTTGTTCACGCTTGTATAAAATTTCAGGCCAATTAAAATATTAAGGTTGGAAGTGTGTTATCATGTTATTATCCAGATCGAGTGCAGGCATTAGTCACTCTGATAAATGGCATTTGTACGATGTCTTATCAGTGCCCATTAGCGAACTGTTAGCGATTAGCGTCCAACTTAAACACCGCTGCCAGCGCTGCTACTCGCCCGCTTTCCCTCTCACACGGTTTCCTCCTGATCCTTATCAGAGGAAAAGCTCTGGAGATCTGACAGCGTGGCTTATCACGAACTGCTTCGATAGCACTAAGAGCCTGCGGCTGTTTGCTTTGAGTCACCGCTGAGACCCGCTATTCTCATTAATTATTGTTTTCCTTTGTGTTTTTTTTTTTATTGTTATTATTTGCAGATGTCAACGACTGCCAAGGGCAATGTCTGAACGGAGGATCTTGTAAGGTAGGTGTATGTCTGTGTGGTATTTTGTACCGACCAACATGGTTTGTCAAAGTTTTGGGGGTCTTTCGTCAAATCCTTGGCATCGGCTTTGACTTTTTTCCTTCTCCTATCACCTCTCTCCATCTCTCTTTTTTTTTTCTCAAAAATAGCGACTGCTGAGTCATTCCTTGGAGAAAGGACAGGAGGGAAAGAAAGCCATCTGGGATGAAAAAAAGTGGAGAGAGAGAGAGAGAGAGAGGGAAAGAAAGAGTGCGGGTGGGAGGAAGGCTGGATGAACACAGTAGATCAGATTTCCATAAACATTCCTGTCTCCTGCCAGAGAGAAAGAGAGAGAGAAAGAGAGAGAGAGAGCGCCTTTATTCTTCCATCTATCCTCCTCCCCTTTGTGCCCACACCTCCCTTCTCTCCCTCGCTCATTCTTTCTTTTCTCCGTCTTTTACCTCACTGACCCTTTTCTTCCACAAACGGAATCGGCTGGAGTGAAGATAAGCCGAATCCGAAAAGAGCGCCTTTAACAACAAACTCATGCTAATCTGCAGAATTAACAAAAGCAAACATGGTGATTAGCGCTAGTTGTGTTGTTATGCTAGCAGCGATGTAAAAGTTTTGCATTTAAAATGTTGAAAAAAAATTCGCTCATTCATTTCTCTGTGAACAAAAAAGTCTTTCTCTACCTTACTTTCTTCAAATGTTTCTGCTACATTCATCTTGTTAGTTTATCCTATGCTAACTCATTTGTCTCATTTCTTATGCTAAGGTAACACCTTAGACTAGTCATGTCATCTGGTCATTTAGGGAAAACTCAGAATGTATTCATTGTGTGTGTTAAGTAAAAATATAACAAAACACAACAACGCAGGTTATGTTGATTTTGGAGTGTAGTTAGCGGTGAACAAACTTGGTGTGCAAAGAGTATTGCATTTTATGTTTTATTTGAAAATTGTAAGATTCTTGCAAGAAAAAGATTTCTTTCTATAGCTCATTTGTCTTGGCATAATGGTAACTTGGCCATGCTACGTCATGCAAAGTTATGCTAGCGTGTTCTGTTTGTAATTACGTGGAATCTGTAGATCTTATCAAACAGCTTGACAATCTGTTTTAAAAACGTTAGCATGCTAATGTAATCACTTACAAAACAAACATATTATCAGATGACTGTAATAGCTTTAGGGTGCTAACGTCAAATATGTAGATAAAATTAGCGTTAATAACCATGTGCTACGCTAGATGTAGCCAGCCTGTACAGGTGATATGCTAATTAAACACTTTGTGTCTTTTCAGGACCTTGTGAATGGGTACAAGTGTGTTTGTGCACCGGGATTCACGGGCGAGCATTGCGAGAAAGATATTGACGAGTGTGCTAGTCAGCCCTGTCTGAACAAGGGCCAGTGCCGCGATGATGTCAACGGCTTCCAGTGCCTGTGCCTGCCTGGCTTCTCTGGAAACCTGTGCCAGGTGAGTGAAACTCGGGCGAGCACACGCCCAGATCGCCCACGGCATTCCTCGGGTCCGATGCGTGTTTTGAACTTGCCTCTGTCGTTTGAACCTTTTTGCAAATTCATCATCTTCACTTTCTCACCGCAACCTAATATCTTTTGTGACGTTCGGATTAGCTTATATAGCTCCCTTCGGCTCGCTGCAACCACAAACATCGTTTCTGTGAGCAGCTGTGAGCTGTTATCGTCTCCCCGCCACACCCCAGCCATATTCCTCCACCAAAACATAGTCAAGTCTGTTCATGTCACTGCTTAACATTAACTGCTGTTTGCTTTCTTTTTAGACGTATACTAGCTTAGTCAGTTTGAGTGGATAATGCATTAGCTCTTCTGTGTAAATAATTTTGATGTGCTGGGAAACTACATTAACTTGGCTATGTTTCTCTAGCGTAATGTGGGATAACTTAGTTTAGTGGTTTCTCTTTAGGTAACTCATTAGCCTGGATATGTTTATCTAGCTTACTATGAATTAGCTGTAAGTTACTGCTAACTTAAATTAGTTGTTTTATTTGATGTTTCTCTATCTTAAAATGTGTTAAAACCTTAGTGTTAGCTTCTCTTTAGGTAACTCATTAGCCCCGCTATTTTTCTCTAACTTACTGTGTGATGACTTAGTTTAGTTCTTTAACTTGACGTAACTCATTAACCTCATATTGTTTTATAGCTTACTATATGTTAATTTATTTGTTTGACTTGAGGTAACATTGCTATATTTCTCTAGTTTAACATGTTTCAAAACCTTAGTTTATTTCTGTTTGTTTTGAGGTAGCTCATTATACTGGCTATGTTTCTCCAGCTTTCCATATGCTAACTTAATTTAGCTGTTTCAATTGGGGTAACCTCACTATATTTCTCTAGGTTAAAATGTGTTAAAACCTTAGCTTATTAGTTTCTCTATATATAACTTATCAACCTGGCCAGCTTTCTTTAGCTTACTCTGCGTTCAAACCATAGTTTTTGTTGTTTCTCTTGCGTATTCTGAGGTAACTCATTTGCCTGAACATGTTAATGTTGTTTATACTGACTTAGCCTTCTTGTGAGGTGAGGTATTATTCTGGATATGTTTTTCTAAGTTATTTCTCTCAATACCTTCAACTTTCTCACAATATTCTGAGGTAAAACATTAGCAGCATTTCATCAACTAGTTAGCTTGTTGCTTATTTTTGGGTAACACCTTAGTAAGTTATGTTTCTTTTGCTTTATTTAGCTTATCCTATAGTAACTTGATTTTGTTGCTAATCAGAACATATCCTGTTAGCCTGGAATTATTTTTTTAAAGCCTTGATATGTTCCTGTAGTTTATGCTGACATAACTTCTTGTCCTAGCTACGCTTCTCTAGACTATTGTAAGTCTAAATAGATTTCTATGGCTCATTTGTTAGCCTGGATTTTTGTTTCCGGTGTTTATTCTAGTATTAGCCTAGCTATGCTTCCTTAGCATGTTCTGAGGTACTTGAAGCCAACATGTTAAATTATTCTGAGGTAATGTTTTAGCCTTGCTATGTTTTTTGTCTAATTAGTTAGCCGGGTGATATTTCTTTGTTTTATTCTTTTATTTGTTACTTTTACTATGTTTCTTTACGTTATTCTGATGGTAATTTAGCTGAATTTAAGTTAGCCTGAATTTATTTATGTTGCCTAATCTGATCAAACACAAGCCCTGTTGGTGATTATGGAATGAACTGATAACTCATGGTTGTTGTGTGTTTTGTTACATTGTCTAGTTGGATATCGACTACTGCGAGGGAAATCCGTGTCAGAACGGTGCACCGTGTTTTAACTTAGAGACGGATTACTACTGTAAATGTTCTGAGGATTACGAGGGCAAGAACTGCTCCCATCTCAAAGACCACTGCCGCACCACACCCTGCGAAGGTAATTGTTCATTCACTTGTTCACGCGTGCAAATCTATTATATTTGTTCAAGTATGCATAGAGCTCTAGTGTTACTATTATCTTTCAGTTATCACTTTAGCACTTGTTATAGTGTGATAATTAAATACTTCTATTTCTTTTTTATGCAAGATCTAGTTTTGTGTAAAGTTTGAGTCTGAGTTCTGAGTCTGCATGTGTTTGATCTTGAAAGAGGAAGACATAAACACACATTGAGGGTTATGTAACATCATTGCAAAACGTGTTTATGTTGTCGGTTATAATGGTCTTCGCTTTTACAGTTGGTGTAACAAAAAAAAAAGGTGACGAAGTAATAAACGCGTGACTTTTTATAACAACCAATAAAAGAAGTGAAGAACGCCAACAAAATCCTTTTGTTGAAAGAATTTTTTTTTAAATGTGCACACACAGGTTGTCACGTTGAATGTAAATGTAATTGATTTCCATCAGAAGCCGTATTTTTGTCTTTTATTTATTTGGATTTCTTTGCTTGCTTTTGTACATGGCGTGTTCAAGACAAGCCGGGACATTTGACTACCTTTATTTCTTTATATGATCCCCGTTTTTACACTAATGCACTTATTCCAGTGTTTTTTTTTTACTAGTGCTTGGATACCATCAAGGTAGAAAGTTGTCTCAGTACACCAGAGCCATGATAGGACTGCCTGCTTGATTCATGTCAGAAACACTGGCCTCCCAGGAACTCCTCTAATGGCTCAAACATGTGGAAACGGCTTGGAGTGAGGTCAGGGCTGTATGAGGGATGTGGAAATAACTCTCATTAAAGGAAAGGGCCATTAAAGAAGTTTTGCCAGTGTTTCAGACGTGAAGCAGACATGGCTCTGGCGTGAACTTTATACCTCGATGATATCCCAGCACTAGTGACTAATTATATCCAATAATTATATCCAATGAGAATTCTTCTCACGGTATCAATAAAATATGTCTATCTATCTAGCTATCTACGCTGGTGCATGTAAGTGCATTAGTGGAGCAGAGGATTATATAAAGAAACAAAATACATTTCTGTTCTTATGACTGTGTTCTGGTATTCTGCGCAATCAAAAGTTCCTGTTTGACTTGAATGCCTCTTGTATATTACAGATTTGCATTAACCACAACAATGTTCATAGTCTCTCATACCCCACAACTTTTCTTCTCGGTGACGATAATTGTAGCGATGACTTTTCCACAGGCTTAAAATATCCCAGAAGCTTGTGCTTTGCCCTGATATTGTGTCATATCACACTTCTCACATATCAGAAACATGTCATTCAGGAACGTTCTGAGGTTTTAATGACGACACTCGGTCATGATCGGGGATATTTTAATCCTGTTGGCGCCATTCCATTGTATCATTGAGAGAAGTTAGCCATTTCTAACGCATCTCTATTGCTCCCCGAGGGCTGTGGCACCTGTGGGAATATTTAATATTGCTTAGCTACTTTACCGGGGTGGGGGTGCAGGAGCAGACTAGGTGGCGGCTATGCTAAGTCTTAGCACGTTGCTATCTGAACCGTTACGAGAGCTGTCAGGATCTTGGGTGTGTTCTAATACAGGGTTATACACGCTCCAAGGGTTTGAAAGAGAGAGCACAAGAGAGATAATAGGTCTCTAAAAAAAATTATATTTAAAACTGGGAGAGGCTCATGTTGGAATTTCCCCTTGATTTGTTGCCAGAGCGCGGTCTGACCTTGCTAACCCCGCCCCTTTGTTTCTCTTCCGCAGTGATCGACAGTTGTACGGTTGCCGTGGTTTCGAATAGCACGCCAGGCAACGTGCGCTACATCTCGTCCAATGTGTGCGGGCCGCACGGTCAGTGCCGCAGCCTCGCCGGCGGTCATTTCAGCTGCGAGTGTCAGGAGGGCTTTACTGGAACCTACTGTCACGAGAGTGAGTGCAACGTGATCGTGTTATTGTTTCATCAAACACAACAGCCAATCGTGTCAGAATATGCAAATAAACGCTATGCACTAACGATTTTCCAGAGAACAGGTGTCAGGTTTATAATTCGCATAATTAAAGAATTTGAATGTAAGTATTGGCACCCTGTGACTAATAATTTGTTTAATAACACATTTTGTCTCTCTCTATTTGTCTGTTTCAGACATTAATGACTGCGAGAGCAGCCCGTGCGGAAACGGCGGGACGTGTATCGATAAAGTGAATGTGTACCAGTGTATCTGCGCTGATGGCTGGGAGGGACCCGACTGCGAAACTAGTAAGCACATGTCCACATGATAATAATTTTTTTTTTTTTTAAACAATCAGTTGGAACATGAAAAAGAATCGTCAGACCATCGAAAAGAATGTGGCTTCAACACTGTTAATGGCACACTGACTACAGAGACACGTAGCGCTTGTACAGCGGTGGCTATTTGTCATGATCTTCACCACGATATCGATAATGAATAAAGAAGACGTTATAGGAAGCAAACCAAAAACTGTTTGTTTTTTTCTCTCATTATTGTTTAGATATCGACGACTGCAGTACGAACCCGTGCCACGACCGCGGTGTGTGTCGCGATCTGGTCAACGACTTCTACTGCGAGTGCAAAAACGGCTGGAAAGGCAAGACCTGTCACTCACGTAAGCACCGCCCTCTTTTGTAATGTCTCTTTAAATAATAGGGGCTGTTTCACAGTAGTATGATTTTTTTTTTTTCATTACTTTCTAAAAGCACGGCAAACTGAGTATACTAGCCTGTTGATAAATAAAATAAATAAAACAGTTTGATGAATAAGGCACAAAACGTAATGCTACCAGTTCATGATCCAGGAGTTTTAGGGATTAGCGAGCAAATAAGAACTGTAATTGCAGACAACCTTATCAGGATGCACATTACCTCTACGGATCTGTACGAACTGTGAAACGTGATATTTTTCATTTGGCAGTACGTTCTGAGAAACAGCACGCGTTTGCACCTCTGTGATCAGTAGAACTCGTACGCTAAGATTTGGGCTTTTGTGTGCGAATGTCGTGTTCTCAGGCGAGAGCCAGTGCGACGAGACGACGTGTAACAACGGCGGTACGTGCTACGACGAAGGAGACTCCTTCAAATGCATATGTGCGCCTGGCTGGGAAGGGACGAGCTGCAATATCGGTATGCTGCCATTTAAAAAAAAAAAAACATTTTAGCTGCATTTGTGTTTTGCATTTGCAATGCAATATCTGTAAATAAATATGCTTGTGTGTGTGTGTGTGTGTGTGTGTGTGTGTGTGTAGCGAAAAACAGCAGCTGCCTTCCCAACCCATGCGAGAACGGAGCTACGTGCGTCGTCAGCGGCGACCACTTCACCTGCGTGTGCAAGGAAGGCTGGGAGGGACTCACCTGCAACCAGAGTATGACGTCACTTCCTGTCCTCTGTCTTGTTTGAAATAAGCAAGGGATTGCGTGTACCTTCGGGTTTTTTTTTTTTTTTTTTTTTGTGCGTACCATTTTTATTTTAATTTCCCAGTTGCCATGGTGACATGATTCATCTCCTTGAATGCCCCACAATCATAAAAAGCTTCCATTTTGATTGAGATTTATTTTTTTCTTCCCCTCTCTCTTCTTCGCATGCATGGTGTCTATCAATGGTACTGTGTGTGTGTGTGTGTGTGTGTGTGTGTGTGTGTGTGTGTGTGGTGTTTTTTGGGAATTGAATCGCTTTTATTAAACTTTGTTTTTTCTGTCTTGTGTTACAGACTCGAATGACTGCAACCCACACCCATGGTAAGCCATTTCCGACACACACGCACACACACACACACACTTATCCTCCAGCTAAATACATAAAACCCTATTCAGGTTTTTCCCATGTCCTCTATCTCTGTCTTCTTTCTCTCTCTTTCTCTGTCTCACACACACACACACACACACACACACACACACACGCACACACTTTCTCTCGCTCTCGTCTACGCGTTTCACATGGCCCTCACACGGTCCCGAACAAACCCCGAGGACGTTCAGGAAGCGATCGTATCGAGATTCACCATCTCTGTTTGTTACACTCTGCATGAGACAAAGATCTTATCACTGAGTGAACTTTGACCTCTGAACTCAAACATGATCTTTCTCTCTATCTCTGTCTCTCCCGTTAGCTACAACAGTGGGACGTGTGTGGATGGAGATAACTGGTATCGGTGTGAGTGTGCCGCGGGCTTCGCCGGACCCGACTGTCGCATCAGTGAGTGACTCGCCCGAGTTAGCGCTCTCGGGTTTCTAACGCTGATGCACGATTTATCGATAGTGACAAACGTTCATGTACTTCGGTTTTTCTTTTTGTATTTTTAACGTATTAAGATGCAACAAGTTTATATCTCAAACTCTCATGGCTAATTTCCCTAGAATTATTTCACTGTATGTTGCTATGAACCTTTTTCAAGGTGTTTCAATGTTGGCTAATGTCAGCTAGCCCACAGTCTGTCTATACGTTGCTGTGACGGCTATGCATTTTAATTTTAGCCAGCCTTATATCTTGAACGATAGACGAACTAGTTTCACCCATACAATTGATTATGTTGCTAAAATTTAGTTTCAAATTTCTGGGATTGTATGTGTGACTTGGATTTTAGCCGCATGCGACAAAGCAAAAATGTAAGGGAGGTTTTTAGCATCTTTACCTTCCAAATAGTCATTTATGATAATGTAAACATGCTTTGTTTATCACCTGATCATCATACTTTACATAATATAACATCAAACATGATGTCTTACGTTATCTGAAGTTTCTCATCAACAGTTTATGTCAGTTACTGGTACTAAGATGACAAGAACGATTATTTTAATCTTTCTGGCAGACATTAACGAGTGTCAGTCGTCTCCGTGCGCGTTCGGCTCAACCTGCTTGGACGAGATTAACGGATACCGCTGCTTGTGTCCACCCGGGAGAACCGGAGTGAGGTGTCAGGAAGGTAAATACACACACACACACACACACACACAGACACACCGGCTCACTGCTGGTCACAATTCCACCTTCCTTCGAAAGCCCAGTGGTCACATGACTCGTGTCGGTTTCAGTAATCAGACATCCCTGCATGGACGGCAGCCGACTCATAGCTGACGGGGCGAGATGGGACAAAGACTGTAACACCTGCTCCTGTCACAACGGCAGGATCACCTGCACAAAGGTACGCATCATACGCAAAAGAAACGGCCACAATCACACCAAGCGGCTCAGTTCAGTGTTCACTTCTTCAATTTGGTCTTGGAATTTATGAATATTAGACACCACACACCTCCCAAACAAACAGATAATGAATAAACTAGCAGATTAATCAATGAAACAAATAAATAAAGTTGTTAGACAGAGAGATTAAATTATGTTTTGTTTTTATTCCACAAAAGAAAAAAAAGCATGCAGTTCTTTAAAGTTCTGAAAAAAAATGAATTTAGATTTATTCATTCTAGGTATTTCATTTTGTTTGATCTTATCTTTTTTATTATTAATCATCTATAAATAAGAGTAAAATCTCAACATTCCGAAGCCCAACAAGTAGGTAATAATAAAATACAACTTTTAAATAAATAAAAAAATATATAAATATTCATATAAAGTATTGTTTAATATTGTTAGAAAATTTGTATATATTTTTTTTAAGTTTGAAAAAAATTACCTATATTTACTGGACAATTTACAGACAATAAATAAGTAGAAGTCAATTAATAAAAGTTCTTGCTCATATTGAAATTATTTGCATGCAAAGTGAAAAACTTGAAAGATAAGTGAATAAACAGACAGATAAATCAGTTAAACAAATGAATAAAATAATAATATATAATAATAATAATGTTTTTTTTTTTTTTTTGCTCAATACATTCTAGGTATATATTATTTTATTAAATTTTATATTTATTTATTTATTCATTTATTGATCTGATAATTGATCATCTTTAATATCAAGAAACAATAAAACATAGATTATAGCAACAATAAAATATAGATTTTTTTAAGAATATTTCTATTATAACTATTCATATGAAACGTTATTTACATTTTTATACAATCATGAATATAGCTTTTTATTCTCTTTCACTTAAAAAAGTATTTAATCTAAAAAAATATATATAAAAAAAAACATATTTACCAGAAAACTTACAGATATATAAACTTTCTTCTTTTGTTCTGAACCCCAAAATGTTTTTACCTCTTTCTTATTTTTTCATAAACCCCTTGTTTATATTAAACATTTCATTGCTTTATCAAATAAATCTGACTTCAGCAGGTTCGGATGTACAACGTTCACGATGTTTCAGAAGTTAAGAGTTAAAGTTTTAGCCGGCGTAGTTTCCCAAACTGTTCCCTCACTAATGATGTGTTTGAGGATGACTGAATTAGCGTGTGGGTCACACTGGTTAACGATTAACGCTTCAGCTGTGAGATTGTGTGTGTATTATATTATAACAACCCGTCACCTATTGACTCTTTTTCTCTTTTATTCGTTAGCCGAGATCAAAGCAAAGCGATCCCACATCCTGTATATTAGGCAAATCCGTTTAGCTTATCTAACGTTAACGCGGAACGTTATCCAGGAGAAGTTTTATCAGCGTCTGGGACCAAAGAGCACCGAGTGAAGGATTAAATATTAATGTGGGGTGTGTGTGAACCACACATACAATGGTGTTCTCATCATGATGGGTATTAAAAAAAAGAAAGAAAAAAAAACAGTGTAAAGTCCAGGGTGCAGAGTAATGACCCAGCATATGGAAGCAGTAAAAAAAAAAATCTTTTATAAAATAAAAAAAAAAGCAAGAAAATAACAGTTCAGTTTTGCAAACACACAGAGTAGCTCGTGTAGAGGAAAAATCTCCATTGACTGCAAACTTTAACCTCAAACATCATCCGGATGAACAAAACCACGAATGTGGAATCGGCTCCTCGCTCTCTCTTCTGACGTCAAATTGTTTTCTGTGTGAATCACCCCCTCCAAAAAAAAACAAAAAAAAAACGAGGCAGGGATTTATGTGTGTTCAGTAAATGGCTCCCAAGTGCAAGGCTAGTTGGTGTGCAACACGACCGCAGCGTGGGCCTGATTGATCGAGCTTTTAGTCTTTGGCAAACTTTGAGCACGCCTCATTTGGAAATGACAGACTTAAACAAAGGCGATAAATCTCCTTTATTAGGCTGAACCGAATTATCAGATTGTGCTGTGCAATGTACAACTCCAAAGAGAAATTTCTCAGAAACCAGACTTAAGGAAATGCTATTCACAGAAACATTCGTTAGGATGCTAAGCTTCAGCGGTGCGCTGTTGGATTTCATTGGCATATAGAGATATAGAGATGTGCAGATACAGAAATCATCACTTCTGATAAGGATTAAGAGAAACATAATTCAAAAACCTTCTCCGCCTCTTTACCTTCCATCGCAGCTGCTGTGCGGCCCGAGGCCGTGCCGTCCGCTCGGGGCCGGGCGAGGAGATTGTCCGGCGGGTCAGTCGTGCATCCCGGTGCGTGAGGACCGTTGCTTCGTGCGACCTTGTCCCGCGCAAGGGGAGTGCTGGTCAGACCAGTGGACGCCCATCCAGTCCCGGTGCCACCCAGAGAGCGACTGCGCCAACGTGACGTTCACTTTCACGAAGGACGTCATGCCGCAGGTGAGAGCAGAGAAAAGTATCAGGAGAGCGAATGTGTGGTGTCAGATACTTGCATTTCTAGATTTTCTTTTTAAATCCGATTTCAATTGTGTTTTGTTAGAGGTTTAAATGTAAGATTTATTTTTTTTAAAAACACAGAACGTGCATGGGGTGTCAATACTTTTACCCGCACAAAGTAAATAATCAAATCAAGTCTTTTTTTTTTCTTTCTTTTTTCATAAATAAAATCTTTGTTGTACCAGCTCATTTGCATACCAGCTCATTTGCATACCAGCTCATTTGCATACTTTGTGTTTTGTGATGTCATAACTCTGACAGGTTTTAATAGCAGCTGAAGTATTTCCATGAGATTTTCAGCTGCTCCAGCTTATTAAGATAACTGAGATGAGATTTCTTCATGTCGCCTGGATAAGAACTCTGTTTCCACGTGACTGATTTCCACGTGTTGTTTGTGTCAGGGCGTGACGGTGGAGCAGGTGTGCAGAGAGCTGCGCAGTCTCTACGTGGTGAAGAACCTCTCCTCCGAGTTCTCCATCTCCATCACCTGTGAACCCTCCGCCACGGCCAGCAGTGAAATACATGTAGCCATTGTATGTATCCGGAATCTTCTGTCTCGCTCCTGCAATCCTGTAATAGCGGGTTTATCCTTTAATCGCTCAATTGCATGCCGCAGCTAATCCCCTGACATTAATCCTGTGCTATTACCACCCAAACTGTACGCCAATAATCATGGTGATGATGAGGGTGATGATGAGAACGAGTCGTTCTGTCATTTCTTTATGCTGCATAAATAATGCACTTTGGCCACACAACAGCTCATTACAGTTTTGTGTTTCTTCGTTAAACAAACTACACATAATAATAGTTATGTATGATGGGAGAAACCAAACCGAGACAAAAGCCCAAGATCAATCACTGTAGGTTTTGTTTACTTTACATACAAATCATAAAACAAACACCGAAGCCATAAAAAGTTAAACTAACGTCTGAGGGAAGCCAAAGCCACACCCGCGTCCACATGAGTTATTGAGATGTAATGCTTTATTGTTGTTGTTATTATTATTATTACTATTATTATTATCATTTTTAAAAATGATGTTAAAATGGCGCGTGTTCTCCAGCAGGTTTCTGATGACGGCGGAAGCAGCCACGCTCCGGTTAAAGGCATCACGGACAGGATCATCGACGTGGTGAGCAAACGAAGCACTAACGGTACCATCCTCACTGCCATCGCCGAGGTACGCGTCCAGCGCCGGCCCACCAGCACCCCCAATGGTGAGAGCTCTACTTGGAAAGAGATACACTTCTAGTTCGAGTTAGCTGTATAAAATTTGATTTAAGTATAAATCATTATAATTGAAAGAACATACAGAATGAAAAAGTTGCAAATGTACAGAATATATTTTTTCTGTTCTCTGGACGATGCTGTAAAAGTACCAAAATATAAGTAATGTCTGTGAGTATATGAATATAATTTACGGCCCATGGGAAAAGTTCTGAATCTGTTCCTTCTCGTTGTTCCCTAGATTACCTGGTGCCAGTGCTGGTTTCCGTGGCAACAGTGATTTGGGCGCTGGCGTTGGTGTGGGCGGCGTTGTGGTGTGTAAGACGGCGTCGCAAGCAAAACGCAAGCGCCACCGCAACCGGGTACACCTCTGCGCCGTCGACCGCCCCGAGTGCCGAGGACAACAATGCGGCCAACAACGCGCGCGAGAACCTGCACCAGATCAAAAACCGCATCGAGAAAAACGCCGTGAGCGCCAAGATCGGACAGCAGAAACTCCCGCCTCAGGAGACGCCGGCGCCCGAGGACGACCCGGACACGGAAAAACATCTCCACAAAGCACGGTTTCCACGGCGACCGGTGTACGCGCCCGTGGAGTGCGACGAGCGGCCAAGCAGCCTGCACGAAAAGTGCGCTCACTGGACTAACAAACGCGACAACAGAGACTTGGAGTCCCAGAACAGCTTGCACAGAATGGAGTACATCGTATAGCGGCTGCGAGGAAACGGCGGTGGGCTAGGCAACAGTCACCGTGACAACCGTTACGGCTGCACCCGGAGGTGAAGAACGGACGGGAAAACAATAGCACCGGAATTTTCCGGCTCACCTTCAAGCAGGAGACTCACGTCTCTGTTACGGGAAATTGGACCGTTTTGGACTGTCAAAATGGCGAAGAAGGAGAAAACGAGGAAAAGTCCCCACAGCAAAATTTATGATATAGACACACTGACTAATTGGGTCAGATCGAGGTTGTTGTGGGTTGGCCGCTTTTTTGGTTTTCCCCCCGGTTAAAAAAACAAAGCAAAACACCACGGCCTTCGGTTACTTCACACAGTGCTGAATTACGGACAAGCGATTTTTGGCACCGCGGGAAAAAAAAAATGTAATTCCTTTGTGTGCGGCAGAATTTCGAAGGCACACGGATTTGCACTCAGCAAACATGCGTCAGTGTTTTTTTCTTTCTTCCTTTCTTTCCTTTTTCCTTCCTTGGAATCATTTCACAGAGATGCAGAGAGTTTCGACCTGATTCGTCAGGAGCATAAAACCCTGTGTGTCAGAGCCGAGGTGCTGAAACTAAACTCGGCCCAGGTTTGCATTTTTGCCGCTACCGCTAGAGACGCTCTGATGTTGTCTCAATCAGTCACGCAGACGGGGATCTCGACACGTGTCCGTGAACCGAGATCCTCCAAGCTCACTTAGAACTGAGGTCTAAGGGCAGTTGATGAAATTTCTGTCTGGAAAGAATTTTCTTGATGTCTGTTTTTTTTTTTTGTTTGTTTGTTTTTGGTCAAATGAAACGATTTCATATTGGTTTGCGATCTGAGTTTTAAATCTGTCTTGTTGTCTCGTCTCATCTTAGGCACAGGGGCTGATTATTTTGCTTGGGTTTAACAGACGACTTTAGACTTGAAGTGTAAGTGAGTTTGGAGTAAATAAGGTTTCCGTTGTCTTCTTGTTGCAGGGAAACGTATTGAAATTGTTCGCTACAGGTTGACAAAACGGTGGGGTTGTTCAACACCCCGGATCAGACGCTAGGGGTGGGCCACTTATCAGGGGAAACGAGATAAGAGAAACAGAAATCTAATATTGTGATACTTGAAGATGATTCTTCAAGACGGCCCTTTCTTTATTCGATTTGTTGCCGTGTCGATGCAACGTACTCTGTGAAGTAAGCCTGCCTAATTAAAGGGCTAAAAAAGAAAAAGACAAGTCAAATTGAAAAAAAAAAAAAAAACGGATTAACATCGAGTCAGCTGCATATTCAGCGCTCTATAGAAACACTAACGATACCCCGAGTAAATCCCGCATCAATCCTCCTGTCAATCCAAACGTCCCTGCTGCACCACACGTCCGCAACAACCACAACAACCAAAACGCCATTATTATCCTTACTGTTATTATTATTATTACTATTATTTTTATTATTTATTGTCTTTTCTTTTTTATTATTATTATTTTGTTTTGCAGGCGGCAGGTCAAACTTCAGTCCCTTGCAATATGAAGAATTTAATTGTCGACTTTACTCTGACGCCAATGTTGTGTAGATTTTTTTCTCTTGTATGTACATATTTTTTAATTAATCATTGTGTATATTTGATTTATTAACTTAATATTCGAGAGCCTATCATTCCTTTTTTAAAATTTTTTTTTTATTTATGTGCTTCGGTTAGATTCGAAGGTTCGACAGCTTTGTAAGCTTTCAACTTCCTTATTTTTGACAGAAAACACTTGTTTCACATAAAAAAAAAAACAGTTTGTAAAAAGAAAATATGCCAAAAGTGTTCTTGAAAGAATAGTTTTATTTTTTATTCTAGCTGTATGAAATGAAATGCGCTGTACAAATTTTGTTGTTGTTCAAAAAAGGAAAAAAAGGAAAGAAAAAAAAACATTTATAGTTTGACGGTTTTGGTCAGGATTATTTCCCGAACGTTTCCAAAACGGTGGTGGAGATAGATGGGAAAGAAAGAAACGTGACTTTAACGCGTCTTACAACAAAGACAAACATAAGTGAATAGACATTTCTGCAGTGGTGTATTTCCTGTATTCTGTCATAAATCAACCTTAGAATGTTCCGTCACCGTGTTAATGTAACCCGCGCTTCCCGTAGCAGTATTTCTGTAGTGAGGTGAGATTAAAGCTCGTAGCCAGCAGTTTGTTTATCAGCTGACAAACGACTGAGGAAACCAGAAGAAGAGCTTCTTGCTCAAAGAGCTTCACTTTTCCTTGAAAAAAGTCAAAACTCTGTATGATTTGTAATATTTCATTGTTTTGTTTATAATTTCAAGACAGAAATAAAGGGCAGGTCCGTCAAAGTGAACTCTATCTTCTGAGTGATGCTGGCCAGGACATCGTACAATTTTTTTTCTTTAGGCCTCTCTGAACAAAAAACGTTTCAGTTTTACTTTAGTGTTAAATTTAAGGACTTTTCCTCTTTTTGCCAGAAGTCTTGTCTTTTTTTGTGTCATTTGAAAGTAATATTTATTAAATTCTTTGTAAGAAACAATGTGTTGGAAGTGGAGTCTTTATTTTTGTAATTAAAATAATAATAATAATAATAATAATACAATGGAACCTTGGATTACAAGCATAATTCGCTCCGGAAGTGGGCTCGTATTACAAAACACTCGTAAACCAAATCTAATTTTCCCATAAGAAATAATGAAAACTCGAAAGGAAAACAGCGGTGTTGTGATGCTGGAACAAGTTTGGGCCTCTTATTGAAGGGGAATTGGAATTCTCCAGACATTGTACTATGGTCTATTGTGGTCAGGGGTGCACATACTTTTGGTCATGCAATATTCCTGTTGCTGGGTGAATTAAAAACAATAAATTGTTCACTGCAACAGAGTAAGTCTTTGAGTATGAAAGAAAATGTGGAACCAAAAAGCCACAGTAGATGTTTCCCAACATGGGGTAGGTGGGCCATCACACATCACTGTCCCTCACTCTGATTGGTCATGGCTGAATGTCTCATATACATAAAGCTAAACTTTGCTCGCAAATGATTGCTTCACCTCCTGTTGCCAGAACCCAACCCCCTCGACCCCCCTGTGGTTCTGTTCCTGAAGACGCTGCGCTGAATCATTACATGCACCCCCTTTTCAGCGCCCCTGATGAGGCCCAGTAGTACCGTATGACTTAATTCAGATCTGCAATGGCTTCCGTGGGTCAGGTTGTTGACCAATTCCCCAATGTAACAGGCTATGTGTGTGTGTGTGTGTGTGTGTGTGTGTGTGTGTGTGTGTGTGTATGCTTGGCTCAGTTTAGTGAGCATGTGAGAGCCGTTATGGAAGATTTCGTCGCTGTCTCGCTGATGTCGTGGGAACGTTTCAGACTCGAGGCTCTGAGACGGATTTCCTAAATGTGTTTCTCGAGTTGTCACACAAAGGACGTCTTCTAGTTCTTATTTTTCCCTTAGGAATCACATCAGTGTGTAATAAGCGTATTCTTGGTAGCAATCGAGTCAGACATTGGACTTGCTGTACTTTTTGGTTTGCTCTGGAAGAAGAAAAATCTGGCTTTGTTTCATACTGAAGAATCACAAACTGACAGAAATGCGATATTCTTCAATGGGCATGATGTAACTGTCGCAATGATAACTAGAACGTTTTATACTGATGCATGATGTGTAGTTTTTGTATTAAGTGCAAACAACAAGACCTTTTTTGTTCTTTTGTTTATTAAAAAAAAAATCTGGTTCCATGTTTGGAGCATGCATTGTATAAGAATGCTAATTTTACTGTAGTACTATATTAAACTTTCATGTGGGAACAATCACAGTTTTAGTCCAATTCATGCCCCAATAATGTAACCAGATTTTTTTTTTAAAGAATATCAAGGTAGGTACTGTGGCACTTACCATACCATGGTCGTACAATATGAACTACAATAAATTGGGTACCACAGTTGCTGCCAAAGTTCGATGTTATTATATACTACTGGTATAGCATAGTACAGGCAGTACCTCAACATATATAACATATTTTTGACAGTATCCTGGTACATGTACCATAGTAGTATACTAGAGTACATGGTAGACCCAAATTATAGGGCATGTACTGTTGTACCAAAGTACAGTACAGACCAAAAGTTTGGACACACCTTCTCATTCAAAGAGGTTGAATTTGTATTATGGCAAGAAAAAAGCAGCTAAGTAAAGAAAAACGAGTGGCCATCATTACTTTAAGAAATGAAGGTCAGTCAGTCCGAAAAATTGGGAAAACTTTGAAAGTCCCCAAGTGCAGTCACAAAAACCATCAAGCGCTACAAAGAAACTGGCTCACATGCGGAACCGCCCCAGGAAAGGAAGACCGAGTGTCACCTCTGCTGCGGAGGAGAAGTTCATCCGAGTCACCAGCCTCAGAAATGGCAGGTTAACAGCAGCTCAGATCAGAGAGCAGGTCAATGCCACACAGAGTTCTAGCAGCAGACACGTCTCTAGAACAACTGTTAAGAGATCTGCTAGGAAACCACTGCTAAGGACAGACAACAAGCAGAAGAGACGTGTTTGGGCTAAAGAACACAATAAAGAAAACTCGCTGAATGAGAAGGGGTGTCCAAACTTTTGCTCTGTACTGTATGTACCATGGTAGAACCAGACACCATAGTCTAATGCATGCAACTTATAAGCAAATAAGTACACCATATTATCAAAAATACCATTGCATATATAACTTTTGGAGGGCAAAGTACACAAACTCTGTACTTGAGTAAAAATAGAGATACCCCTGGTAAAATATCACACAAGTAAAAGTCCTTCTTTTACATTTCTATTTGAAAATACTCAGCTTCACATTTGCTTAAGTTTCAAAAGTACTGAGTACTCTCTGCTCCCAAACTGTGATTGTGCTGTTTTCATCACCATCTGATTTTAAACACCTGCTACATGACTGAGTGTTTTATGAAGGGAAAGCAAATCACGCAATTACATACGTATCAGGTGGTAATATTATTGCATTAAATGCTACTCATACATCTGATCATGTAACAAAGAGAGTAAAGAGAAAGTACAAACATTTGTCAGAGGATGTAAAAATATCCACTAAACTACTTAAGTAAAATACGGATTTGTACTATAAGTACAATAACAAAAGTAAATGCATTTAGTTACCCTTACCATGGTAAAAAAATAAATAAATAAATAAATAAAATCTTATGAATGAAGAATTTACATTTGGTAACTATTAATGTAACTTCATCATTTTAAAATGCTACAATTTTAAAACTCAAAAAGCTAGTATAAAATCCAATATAGCAGACAAATTTTATGTTTGCTTATGATGCGGAGCTAAGATGAAACGATGAATGTTCTCTCATTACAGATTGGTTTTGCATATTGTAAATCTTTTTATTATTTGGTATAAATTATGTAAATTTATATAAAAAAACAAATTAAATTCTACTTTAAGCTAACCAGTTTTTGAATTTTGGCAGCACAGCCTGTTTATGAACCCTAAATTGCGTTCAGTCATGTTTTGCTAATGGAAAAAGGCCGAAAGAATGAATTGTCACAAAAAAGATTTGCAGAAACATGTATTCTGTAAATCAGCCTAGAATACAATAATGAAAATTGTAAAAAAAAAAAAAAAAAAAATATATATATATATATATATATATATATATATATATATATATATATATATATGTAATATTTTTTTATTTTAACAGCGAAAACTGCAATATAAGCTCATTAGGTATTTCAAATCAAATAAATTTTAAACTGAACTCAGTCCACAATAAAATACAATTAGTAATAGAAATTCAGATGTATGTCCTAGTGGTGGAAATAATTCTATAATTTGGGATCATATGTTCATATTGAGGTTCTTAATGAAAACTCATAACAAATTTGATACTTATGATATTAAGTATTTATTTTGATATTTAATGCACCAAACCTGCAGTGAAATGAACTCTGTATGTGTGTGTTCATGCGTGTGTGTGTGTGTGTGTGTGTGTGTGTGTGTGTGTGTGTGTGTGTGTGTGTGTGTGTGTGTGTGTGTGTGTGTGCATGTATGGGTACCTCCCTCTTGGACGTTAATGGTTCCATTGCATTAACGACTTTGTCACAGAAACTAGACACGACCCTGAGCAGAGCTACAGTCGGGGCCATGAAATATTATGAAAACCCTCATGTAAAGAGATATTTTTCAGAGGTGTGTGTGTGTCTGTGTCTGTGTGTGTGGTATAAATATCCTTTCTTTTAAAGGCATGGGATCTGTATTCAATGCATGAGAATGTGTTTTACGTGTGCATGGATTTGTACTCATCATCTTATGAGGGCAGCATCCTGTTCACATACCAACCTCATGGCAATAAAAGACATTGTGGTGACAAAATTCCCGGTCCTCATAAGGGAATAGGGGAGACTGTAGTTTGCTCATTTTGGTTTTGGCCCATGAGGAACCATTCAATGTGTGTCTGAACGATGCCAGTTCAAGAGTTCAAGTTTTCTCCCGAACACAGTAAAATGTGATATTAAAACCTACATTTACATTGACCAAATTTTAACAAGTATATCCGAAGACTTCATGAGTCAATCTGACGTCGCTGTAAGGCACTTTGTCATGTTGTCTCAATGAACACACTAATATAAGAGTGTGAGTAAAGATCAGCTGGAAAGGATTACAGAGTTTTTAAAAAATTGGCCAATTTTAGAAATTATCCACTTACATGTACAGGGTGACCCAAAAGTCCCATTTCAAAGGAATTTGAATGACATTTTTCTATTTATTTTAAACCCCAGTTGGCTTGTAAACTAAGACCAGACCTATCACGACGCAACATTCTTCTTATTCATCTCTGCATGGATCAACATCAGTTCTAATATGTTAAAGAATATTTAGTGTCCTTGTAATTAGCAGATAGATAGATAGATAGATAGATAGATAGATAGATAGATAGATAGATAGATAGATAGATAGATAGATAGATAGATAGATATCGAATATACACTTCCTGGTACAACATGCACTCAGTGAATGTTTTAGGAATTTTACATGAGAAATATGAGAGCATACATGTGGAATTGGAGGAGTCCACAAATCATGTGGTCACCATAAATTACATGTTTGTAAGAAAATACACCAGTAGGCCAAAATATTAAAACCATTAACAGTAAAACAATCTAGGTTTTGAGTTCCCCTTATGTCGCTGAGGTTGATTTTATATTGAGTTTATATGGGTTAACAGGATAAATGCTATTATGAGGTCCTCATAAGTCACGTGGTGAACAGGTCCTCGAAAGCGCACTAATACAAGAATGTGTGTGACTCAAATTGAGCAAAGTAGCACTTATATATTTGTATATAAATCAATAGGGTGTATTTTGAAAAATAATAATAATTATGGAGTTTCAAGGTGTATGTTTGGGAAACTCATACTGACATTCTTTTTACCTCGAGTGTTTTACAAGTTTTTACAGTTTTCTCAAATTCATCATAACAGATTTGGACAAAATTTGAACTTGAAGACCTCACAAGTAACCTTGTCAATTGACCCTTGTGGCCAGGAAAGATTTAAGAGTTTTAGGAAAATATTAGCTCTCAGCTACAAGCATAATTCAATTTGAGGACTTTATAATTCAGTTATTCATCTGGTCCCCATAAACATGTTTACACAAACTACAGTACGTGTCTGAAATATTTTTTTGAAATTAAAGAAGTGGTCAGCGTTACACTTGCTGAATCGTATTTCTCCATGTACTGTATTTGAGCAGTTAGCAAAGTACTTCTCAGATTTGAGCATAAGCGTGTGAACCTGAGGACCTCACAAGTCACGAGTCTGTCAGGTGTGACCTTGTGTGGTTCCAATAAACACTGCAACACCTGAATGTTTGTGAGCTGAGCACAGGTCATGGGAAAGGTTTCAAAGGTTTACAAATTAGGCAGGTTTACAAATCAGTGCTTGACTACACGAGCATGCGTATATGATCTAGCTAACTCTGAACACACACACACACACACACATGCTGAGACCTCTTGAGGCTCATTCCTCTAGAATTGTTTCTCTGGCCGCACCCTGTCAGAGGAGAGGAGGGTGTTCTCTGTGTTTTTCAAAGTTAAAACTGCACCATGACTCAGCCTGTGTGTGTGTGTGTGTGTGTGTGTGTGTGTGTGTGTGTGTGTGTGTGTGTGTGTGTGTGTTGGGGTGGTGGGGGGATTGCAAAGTGCCCTTACATAAAGGAATGATGTCAATTTTCCTTTAGGCTGGGACATGTCCAGAATGAAAGAGTGAGAGAGAAAGATGAGAGAGAGAGACGGGGAAAAGAGAGAAAGACAGAAAAGGTTGTAAATAATAATAAAAAAATAATAATGATGGCCGTTCTCACAACTGTGGCCAGCACCACAGACATTACGCTTCTAATTACAGACGACTGAGAGCCATTTTCCCACACTTTGCATCAGTGTGTCAGTGCAATATCTAAACCTGATACACAATCTCTCTCTCTCACACACACACACACACACACACACACACACACACACACACACACACACACACACACACACACACACATAGCTGCGTAAGCCAAGACAGAACACACAAGCACAGGCTCAGCGAGAATCCCCCTCCACACACACACACACACACACACACACACACACACACACACACACACACACACAACCACATAACTGGTAACCACAACAGTACTGTATCCCTCCATTGAGCGCTGTGAGAGCGGGATGAGATCAGAGAGCAGGAACACACACCGCCTTCGTAGCGCGCCACTTTTAATCACTCTGAAAACTGAGAAGCTTTAAGAGGAGCCATTAAAAACACAATTCAGAGGGAGAGAGAATGGAAGGAGGGGAAAAAAACAGGGAGAGACGCAGCAACAATAAGGAGAGAGAAAAATATCCTTTTGTTCGCTGTCGAAGGCTGTCGTGGCCCATAAGGCCACCTTCATGCAGAGTGAAAAATCAAACCGCTGTGTTTTCACCTGCGCTGCATGGAGTTAGCCAAACCATGAGAGGTGAAAATGTTCTTACCCGGGGCCAGTGGCTACATTCTGTTCCGGTGGCTCCTCTACACATACCACATAAATCCATATTACACATGTATACGGCTTTTCCACGCCCATTGCCTCGCGGAGTCGCCTGTACATAGCTGTATCTGTGCGCTCGCCATCTGTTCAGCCAGCTATGAAACTACAGCTACTATACATAATGATGGCTTTCTAGTGTGCTAATGTTGGCCTTGACACTGTTGATTCTAGCTAGCTTGTGTACGGGAACCACAATAAAATGTCTCTCTGTATACAACATGTAAATCATAGCATTTCCATACTCTCTCTTCTTTTTTTTTTTTCAAAATACTTGCTAAGTGATTCTATAATTAACAACTTCATTACGGCTAATTCTCCAAGCTTATCAGTTACCTAGAGACACATGTCGCTCTCCGAGCTACTACAGATAGACCCTAAATTACAATGGTTGAACTTTGTGACTTAAACAGTTAAAAAATACTTTCTTAGATGATGAATTTTGAGCTTTTCACAGGGTAGTAAAAATGCAGTGCTGTCCCTGGATGTTTGGTGGCGCCAGTGATTTTTCTTTCTTTTTTCTTTTTTAATCAACAAATCCTGCCTTCTGTGTTATGACTGGTTACGAGAATTCGGTCTCATCAATGCCAAACATTGAGCAGGAAGGCAGGACTTAAACGCCGCTAAGCATCATAACATAAGACCTTTTCACAAATGTCCAAATGTAGAAATGTGTTATTTTATAACCAGTGACATAACACCAGCATTTTGTAGCCAATCACTGCAATGCTTTTGATGGCTTCATTTTTAGCCATGGCTTCACTTGCAGCCAAAGTATCAGTATCCAATTATGGTCGCCATGCTCAACCACCAGCGCTAATTTAATCAGCTGTCTAAATTTAATGGCTTTACCACTCCATACAATACTCCACTGCTAGTTATCTGTGGTTTGGAAGGCGCAACAGGATGTCTTGGACGAAAGCTTCCTATTTAATCGGGTAAGTTTACAAGTTAAGTTCAGTCTTTATTCATCACATATACATTACTGATCAGCGAAATTCTTTATCCTTCGCATATATGTCCCAGCTTCTTGTTAGTAGGCAGTTTTAAGGGTCTTGCTCAAGGGCCCAACAGCCCAACAGCAGCCTGGCAGAGGTGAGACTCGAACCGCCGACATTCAGATCAGTAACCGAAAGCCTTAATACACTGGGCCGCCATCGCCGCCCCTGAAGGTAACAACAAAATGCATAACCTCACATTATCTATCAAATGAATAAAACATTTGACTATGAAGAGAGGCAGCAGGCTGGTGTAGTGGTTAGCATTGTGGCCTCGTACATCAAAAGTTAAGGGCTTGAGTTCCCATTTTGTCCTCCGGTTTAGGCTCTAATTGACATTTCCAAATTGCCCATAGTGTGTGGGTGAGTGTGTATGAGGTCCATTCCCATACGATGGACTGGTACCAGATAGGGATAGACTCCAGAGAGAGAGAGAGAGAGAGAGAGACTATAAAAGGCAGGAGACTGACGCAAACGTATGAAAACACTCAGGCAACATGGGGTCTCAGAAACATCAGGCAGTTTCTGAGAAAATATTAATGAGGGAACATTAGGGGCCCTGGGAATATAGAGCTGATCCTAAAAAGAGCCAGACTACACACACACACACACACACACACACGGGTCATCTGTCACTTTGGCAGGTAAAGCACACTGTAACAATTTCACTCGTTTATAGATATTTTCATCTGCTGAGATTCCCTTCGTTTGTTATTCAAGCTTAACATTATGGAGTTTGTTCAAGTGACAGCGATGTAGTATAACTCTCTCTCTCTCACTCACACACACACACACACACACACACACACACACACACACACACACACACACACACACACACAGCCTGGCCAATGTCAGAAAGTACAAAAATGGAAGAGACAATGGAAAAAGCTCTCGTGTTTATTGGGTTTCCATCGTGAAACCTTGGTATTTTTAACATGGGCGTAATGCTGCCTCTTTTGAGACTGTAAGTGTGTGTGTGTGTGTGTGTGTGTGTGTGTGTGTGTGTATATGTGTGTGTTTTGTAAATCATCATAAATCCGAGCGAGTAAGGAACTATCATGGCTTGTTTCGAGGTTCAGCTTGACACTCAATACATCAACATAATCAACTCACATATTTAAACCACACACACACACACACACACACACACACACACACACACACACACACACTTAGCTATGTATACAGTACCCAAGTGGATATGCACGTGCCTGTGTGCTTGTGTGTGTGTGAGTGTGTGTGTGTGTGTGTGTGTGTGTGTGTGTGTGTGTGTGTGTAAATATCCCTCTCATTACACCAATTAGTCGACTATCCCATTAACAGATGGGAAAGATAGCGGTAACGAGCACTAATGTAACAGTGAGTTTGTGCAGCGTCATGTACAGTGCGCCTGCTTTCTAAGCTTCTCTGCGTTCCTTTCTGTGTTGTGATTGGCTCTGCTCCCTGATCACAGTGTGTGTCCTCCACTCAGGGTGATACGCTCGATTAGTGCTAGCTGAGCAAACACGAAACATACCGTACATGCTGCAGCACGAAGATGCAGAAATATGCCATGATGTTAAGCTAGCGATTACGAGCATTTTAAATCCTGCATAAACGTCTTGTTATATATCACAATCCTTCAGTTTTTTGATAAATCTAGACTTCCAAACTCTTTCTTTGGACAGGTCTCTTAGTCTCAAAGAGCAGAAGCTAATCCGCTTGTGCTAATTCAGCTAACATCTGAAGAGACACAATATACACTAGGTTTCAGGAAAAAATTGCGAAAGCGTGCACAGATAAGAAAAATTTACTCATCTCTACTGTTAGCATTTAATTCTACTTTCTTTTTTTCCTGTGAAAAGAGAAACAAACAACATGCCAATATAGCTCCTTATCATTAAAAAAACGGGACGCTAGCTAGCTAGCTATCACTGGCTGTTCACTGAACAACAATCTATAAAATCACATCACATCACACCAGGACTTCTGTGAGTTCGGTGCTTTAGCTAACAATCTGTGGAAGCTGGCATGATAAAATGCTAACTGTTCCTGCTTTTTTAACATTAATAAAGATGACTGACTAGCAGTGTAATTTCCTTTTTTTTAAGCACAGAATGTGATGTCACTAAGAAAACTTTATTAATGATCCAATCTCTATTATTAGGCTGAAATGCAGTGTGTAGCGATGCGTGTTTAGCCTGGTTTAGGATGAGCTTAGCAAAGCTTAGCTCGGGAAGTTAATTCCATGTTCAATGCACATATGCTTTAACATATGTTTAGAAAGTAGTTTTGAGGAAGATAATTTGATAAGAAATCCCATCTGTATTTATGTAGAATAATCAGGAAATCATCACCTAAATATATACAAATAAAATTAAATAAAAGAGCAGAACATTGTGTTAAGTAAATCACTTGAGTCAACATGGAGGCACATATGCTAAACAGTCGGCATTCAACAAGACTAGCACTTAGCATATACTAGTCATTTCTTAAAACAATAACTAGCATTAGCTTAGCATAAGCCTAGCTAAGCCAATAAAACTGATTTGTCAAATGTACGAGGGGGGGTTCAAGTCAAAATGGTGCTTTTGATTGTACAGAATAACAGAACACAGTTAGGCGAGTAAAATCTCTCTTTAATTCTCTATATAATCCCCTGCTGCACTAATGCACTTATCCCAGCGTTTCACTAGTGCTTGGATACCATCAAGGTAGGTAGGTTTTCTCAGTACACTGGAGCCTTGATCTCACTGCCTGCTTCATGTCTGAAACGCTGACTTCCCAGGAACTCCTTTTAATGGCCCAAACATGTGAAAATGGCTTGGAGCGAAATCAGGACTGTGTGGGGGATGTGGCGGTAACTCCCAGCCGAGTTCCTGTAACGTGCAAGTGGTGTTGATGAATGATTGTGTGTACAGTTCCCACAGACAGATGTGTCTCTTCCACAAGTTGGTGACAAGTTATCCGTCCGCCTGTTTCTCTTGAAGGCACTCTCCCATCAAGACCACAACTAGCAACCAGGATTATCACATGCTTCCTCCAAGACACGTGATGCCACCCAACTTCATCCGTTTAAACTTCTGGATATACACGAAGGAAAGCTCTATGTCTAATGTCGCTATGATTGATGTGATAGTGTGGGTATGCCATTCCCCTTCCGGGAGAGCACGGCCAATCTGCTCTCTAGACGCCTGGCTATGTATGGGTGTAGCTTCACCCGGGTATCAAACTCAGGATCTCCAGATAGGGTCGAACCAATTTCCGTAATGGCACTCGAGAGCTACTGATACATATTTCCACCATACAGTAGCCGGGTAGCAGCGATAAAAATTCCCCAATTTATCTTACAAACATGGAAACATCTATTCACTGGTGTCGTCCAGGTTTTTGTTTTTCTTTTCAATTATTTAATGTTTTATTTATTTACAGTAAAAGCTCTGGAACGCGTTTAGATTGAGGACTGACGCTGAAATATTTCCGAGTTCAGAATACAATGGAACGCAGCTTTGGTCCAGACTGGCTGCGTTTTTAATGAACCATCTGGGAGAAATAGAGAAAAGGAGGAAAAAAAAAAAACAGCGTGTGTCTGATACAATCAAGGACGAGACGCCGAGTGTTAACGCGTTAAGGCTAATGAAGACGGTTCTGAGCAGCGGCAATAATCGCTAAGGCTAGCGTAAATTGGATCCACTAGGAAGAATCCTGGTTCTTCAATGGAGCCGAAGACTTGGTTCCCCACCCTGTTTGGAAACGTAATGGTAAAGCAATGCACTCGGCAAGCAGGGCGTAGCGGTGAAACTGAGACTTGGAGCTGTTTTGTGGAGGGGAATTTACTTTTCCCATTCTGCAGGCTGAAGAAAAGCCTGGAGAGAGGCCAGGAGCAACAGAGACAGACGCACAAGGCGCAGAGGGTGTAATATAGAGAGGCGTTTCATACCACATCAACTTACATACCACACACACACACACACACATTTCTGGTTCTGATGCAGCAACTTGCCTGAATTACCTCTCTCACACACACACAGACAGACACAGACACACAGACAAATGTTACATGCAGTGTAATGTCTCTCCTTTTAATTGACAGCTGTTAATAAGTGTGCTGGAGTGACATCCCTGCTCACCCACCCCCATCCAATGCACATGATGATCCCCCCCCCCTGTGCCTACCCCCCAAAAACCCATCCCAGCCCATCAGAGGTTCCCCTCGGTGATGTCACTTGCCCCGATTGCTGGATTTTCCTGGCATAACATTACACAACGAGTTTAAGCGGTAGCCACCAGAACGGGGAATGGGGTGTGTCAAAAAACACACACACACATACACACACACATTCACACACCTTCAACTCCTAACCTGTCGTTGCAGGTACTGCTCTTGGGCGTGTGCCGTGTGAATGATCTCGAGTCAATGTCAAGATCCAAAACAATATCACACGTTGCCAAAAACTACCTCCTCAAAAAAAAAAAGAAGAAAAAAAAGAAAGTTGGTCTGCATGACAATCACCTTGGAAATGTGTGTGAGAGGAAAAGAGAGAGAGCGAGAGAGAGAGAGAGAAATAAAGAGTCCAAAAAGCAAGGCTGAGAGAGAGGAAAGAAGAGAAGGAGCGAGGTCTCTCACGGGTATTAGTAGCCATTGATGTTTTAGTCTGGGAAAACGCCTCGGTGCCGACGCTGGAACAAAGCGGAGCTGCCAGGTGTGTCGTTCTCAACACACTCGGTTGCACACACACACTTATGGCCACGTGCACAAACACACTGTATGCACAAATGCATACATGGACAAACAAACACACCCTACATATACACACACATAAAAAAATGTCTGTTGTTATTCATCGTAATGAGAATAGTTATCTTTGTGAAAAGCTGACAAGGGATCAACCGCTCGTGTTTAAATCCGTCAATTCTGAAAGACGATCGCGCCTCGGCGTGCGAGGAACAAAGCAGGAGAAGCGATTAGCAAGCTAGTTTATCTACATTTTCCAGTAGCTGCATCCTTTTTTCCCTAGCTACACTCATGAAAAAAAAAAAGTAGCTTGAATACTATTTTGTAAAAATAGCAAACTTAGCTATGAGGGTGGCACTATAGAATTTCACTTTGACTCAGTTTTATGCAGGGACTACAAACTAATGAAATCCCTAAACAATGCAAAAAAAGACACATTGAAAAACTGAAAATTGAAAATTTCTGTAAAACTGTTGTACATTCATTAAACTTCAATTCCTAAAATTCAACCTTGAACTCACCTCATGCTTTGGGAGAAGTTTTAGCATTTTCTAAGCATTTCTAGGCAGAATGATTTGAGGTAAAAAAAAAAAAAAAAAACACACTTCAAAACTGAACTGAAAAATACAAAAATAGGTTTAATTATGTAAATTTTTATATAAAGACTTTTATATAATCTTTCCATGCTAAGAAGTGCTATAGAGTGCTACTGTATGTTAGTAAGTGAAAATACCTTAACGCTAGTGAAATTTATCTTTTGTATCTTTTACTCTGATTGGACGAGAGGCATTCCACGAGTGGTGATAATAGACAGTAACAGCACTTGGACATGTAAGTATATGTTTCACTCCGTGCTACAGATGTTGTACAGTTGTTAATTACACTAACTGTGCATCACAGCACGGGTGAAAGTAGGTCTGTGCGGTCTGTAGTAATGAGGAGAGAGCAGCTGACTGTAAAAACCCACATTTAAAACCAGTACGGAAAGCACTTTCCATCACCTCTATATTTTATTCTCCTCACCTTTTGGCTACGTAGTACTAGTAAGAATTTAAAAGTACTTTAAACCCTGTTAATTACACTAAATACCGGTAACTAACTGTTGTTTATATTAATATTCATTAATATAAGCCTAACAATATCTTACATTTTATAAAATTAATCTACAACCTTTTAATAATAAGTACTAAAATATTAAAATGCAAGATATTTTACATGCTAAACCACAATTTAGAATTTTGGAAATACTTCACTGCATTAGACCAGATGGTTTTTAAGCTCATTTCTAGATATTTGTTACTCATTTCAAGCTTTTGGCTCACTTCAGTTGTTTGATTTTCTGTTTGTTGGAAAAATGTACAAAGATGTACAAAAAAAGAAAGTTTACTAAATGTATTAGGTTTTAACTACAGGTGGTATGATTAAAAAAAAAAGATATAATTTCTTTATTGAAGGTATTTTAAAGTTCATATAATATAACACACAATGTACTAAAGTATAATTGCTGTATTTTATTTTAAGTCAAATTTTTAAACACTTGCATTATTCCTTTACATTCCTCAGACATGTTTTATATATACATACATATGAATACATATACTGTACATATGTGTGTCATTTGTACCATCCGCATCAACATCACGACTTTCCAACATTAATTTAGTCAAACAGTTTGTTATTCAATTCCTGCAACAATCATAAATTTGAACATTCAACAACATGTTAATATTAACCTGTCTGTGCTGAACGAATGAAATAAAACAAAAATAGGTGCTTTTCTAATCAATTGTTTAACCTACAGTAAGTATTAAAACCCTTTCACAATGAGGCATAGATGTACCTACTGTAACACTTTAATTAACATGTTTGCATTTTTGGGACCATGGTGTAAGTGTCATTAAGTGTCATTGATTAAACAGAGTGTGAGTTTAGTCAACGTTTGTGTATGTTATTTATGTTAATATTTAAACATCAATTAACATCAATTAATACGTTACCTAACTTTTTGTTTTGTAAATGTTACTAATAACATATTAGTGCTGAAATTAATAGGAACTGAAGTAAATTTGTTTATAAAATATTTAAAATACCAATAATAAACATGAAAAAATGAGTGTGTTACGCCGCCCCCAATGGTGCGTGAGCGAGCAATACGAAAAGAAGCGGTCGGTTGGCGTCACGTAGTTCGGAGGAAACATGTGATAGTCTTCGCCCCTTCCGGCTGAGTGGTAGTAGTAGCCTTAATGTGGGAGCCCCCTAGTGACGGGGAGGAATTGGATATGACTACACAACTAAATTGGGGGGGGGGGGGAATTAAATAAAATTTTTTAAAGTTTGCTTTTTTTCATGGTGTTTAATTGATGTCTACAATTATGGTACAGGAAATTGTTAACATTATGATTAGTATATTCTACATAAATATTTAAAATGTCACAACATGGTCATGTGGGGAAAAAAAGGTACACAAACTACTCAAAAGTGTGAAAAGGTTAACTATTTTTACGGCTGAACTTTTACTTTCCACAGTAGCTTTACTGTGAAAGGCAACAGATTGTGAAGGCGATGATTGAGCACTGTCAGCATTTTCCCGACGATATTCTGAGTAACCATTACTCAAATCCCTCCATGATGAGTCACATGCTATAGTCAGAGGTGTGTGTGTGTGTGTGTGCGTGTGTGTGTGTGTGTGTGTGAGAGAGAGAGAGAGAGAGAGAGAGAGAGAGTGTGTTTAAATCAAAACACAAACACCTCAATTTAAATAATGTATAACTAGCATGAACTCTCAGCACATCTAGCTAGCCTGGATTTTATTGGCTGTTTAAATAAATATAAACTTAGCTATACATTAAGCTAGCATAAGCCTTTGTGTAAAAAAGAATCTACTGTGCTGCGAAGTCATTTAACCGAGAACACATAAAAAAATGAACATATTAAACATTCTTTAGCAGGAAAATTAGCTAGCAAAATGTTTCATTGTATTAAGTATGAAATGTATTAAGATAATAGATAACCTGCTAATATTGTGTGTATTTATTAGCGAACTGTGATCACATCCCTACATTATTTTTAGCCAGCTACATATTATATAAATGATATGATTTATAATCTCAACGCTATGATCCAAATCGATGCTAGCCAGCAAACTGAGAAGTAAAAGAACATGTTGTTCTATCTCCCAAATTCATTTCTTTGTCAAGTTGCTCAGTTGCCATGTTGTCTAATGCTATATTTTATATATATATATATATATATATAATCACGAATAGGCAAATTTATCATATTATTAGATGTTTCACACAAAACCTGTAGCGTTTTTTTCTCTCAAGTTGCTATTGTAAGAAATCTTAAGCAAAAGCTTCATGTTTTTCCCCCCCATGCTTTGTACACCACAAATCTGCTGAATTCTGGGTTGTAATTAGTCAAAAGTGAAAGTGTTTATTCATTTTCTGTAACAGCATCTATGACAGTTCTGTTATGACAACAGGTTTATAGTAAAGCACCCGCTGTAAAACATTATTGTTTCATTAGCAACAAATCATTCACAGGCACATGTATGTTAAACACTCCACATAAATGTTTTAATACACATGTGTATTGTTGATATGCTGAATATCACCATCTGACCACTTATATAATCATTGTTATAAGTTTTCTATTAGGAAGAATGTGTTGTTGTTGTTGTTGTTTTTTACAGTAATGATTATGGAATGAGTCTCCAGTCTCAGGAAGCTTAACAGTAAAGCAAGAGGCTGATGGGCGAACGGCTGCCGTTCATATCTGTGATTAATGAATTGCACAGACCTACCACAATATTACTCTTTTCCTTGATTTGATGCCACGTGGGTACAACTCCAAAAACAATCCTATCTTTTTATGTAATTATCATTTGAGCGCAGGTTAGTATTGTGGCCTCCAACATCCAGGGTCAAGGGTTCGATTCCCACCTCGGGTTTGGATGTTCTCCCCATGCTTGGTGGGTTTCCTCCTGGTACTCCAGTTTTTTTCCCCCAAGTTCAAAGACATGCAGATTAGGCTAGGGTATACCTCATCTCGTGCCCTAAGTCCCAGGGATAGGCAGGGATAGCCTCCAGGGCCCCCTGTAACCCTTTACACAGGATAGGAGGTATAAACGATGAACAAATTAATGAATTTCATCTCAGATTTAAAAAATGTTTAATTACATCTTCTCAGCTCAGATCAAATTTCCCAAAATTTCAGCTTAGCTTTGTGTCGCAGGAATTTCAGGCCAGCTCAGATTTCCAGTTGACCTCAGGTCAGATTTCTAAAAAAAAAAAAAAAATCTCAACTCAAATTTCCTAAAACTTTGCTTAGCTTATGCATCAGAGTGCCCTGTAAACCCGGTTAAGTTGGCAAAACTCAAAATATTTGAGGTAATCAGTTACATCAAATTTTTAAAGTAATTATGTTTCCAATTTTAAGTAAACAGAACTATCAATTTTTAAATTTGTTGAACTTGTTGCAAATCTAATAAATTGTTGCAGACAATCCAGCCCGGGAATCGAACCCAGGCCTTTTACATGGCAGGCGAAACTCCTACCACTGAGCCACCAGTGCTCTATAGAGTTTAAGTTGGTGGAACTTTAAGGTGACAGTTACTGTTACTTAAATACGTACGATTACATAAAATGTCAAATTTGTGAAAAGTGTTATTTCTACAAACAAAGTTAACAGTACTCAATGTGTTTAATTACTTTGAGCATAAGGGGTTTACAGTGTGGCCGAGTGGTCTTGGATACCAAATTCAAATGAAAGTATGAACTTTCCTGTAGAGAGGATTGCGGTTCAAATCCCTCCTCTATTCTAACCTACTCTAATCTAATTTCCTCAAAGGAATTTGTCTCAGCTCAAAGAGAGCTCATCTTAGATTCTTAAAGACTTCACCTCAACTGAAAAAAACGAGTTCTGAAAGTTTAGCTCGTATTAGGTTTTCTAAAAATTTAAGCTCAGACTTGAACAAATCAACTCAACTCAAATTAGAAACCTACCTTAGATTATTAATATTATGATTATGATGATTATGATTTATTATTATTATTATTATTATAATTATTAATAATAATAATAATAATAATAATAATTCAGGTCTAATTCGATTAGCAAAGAAATTTAGCTCAGCTCAGTTTTCAAAAAGATTTAACTCAAATTTCCAAACAATTCAGCTCTAGGTTTGTAAAGCTTTTAACTCAGCACCATTTCTAAAAAGTCCTAAAAATCAAAACATCAAGAGAATGGATTCTTTACTTTGCCTGGTAAAAGGTTTAAATATAGGGTGTCTAATTTTTTAAAGAATACGTTTAGTATTTAGAGTAAATGATTGTGTGACGAGACGGATGAAACACTTTGTTGTAATTGGAAAATAATCAATTTTAGGGTGGTAAGAGTATCTCTGATTCATCGCTGATTATTATAAATCTTTTTTTCCTTTTTTTTTTCTTGCTCAGAGATGCTGGGATGTTGGGCAGGTACTGATAATACACCATCAGTCTCTGGGACTTTTGAGGGTTTATGCGTTTAAGCTCGGAGACAGAGACGTTGTTGTCTCTCCTGACTCACAGATTGTTATTGGATCATTGCTATGGATCAGCTGTCGGGAAATCTGGTGACGTGTGTGTGTGTGTGTGTGTGTTTGTGTGTGTGTGTGTGTGTGTGTGTGTGTGTGTGTGTGTGTGTGTGTGTGTGTGTGTGTGTGTGTGTGTGTGTGCGCGCATTCCGATTCTGGGATCAGGTTAATGACGTAGCGTAATGTACATGGTCATGATGTGTCCTCTTGTCCAAGCATGTCCTGCAGGAGCGTCTGAGTGTGATTGAAGGGGAGATTGGTTTAGCCTGAGGGGCAGCAGACAGGCGAAGTCACCCAGACGGGTCTACATAATTAGGAGAGGTGTGTGTGTGTGTGTGTGTGTGTGTGTGTGTGTGTGTGTGTGTGTGTGTGTGTGTGTGTGTGTGTGTGTGTTTTTAAACCCAGACTGCTAGGTTAAAGCCTCTTCCATCCCCATTTTTTTTCTCTCTCATGGGAACAACTCTCACGTCTATAAAGAAAGAGATAAAAGCTTCCATCTCTTCTCCCACACAGCGCTGACGGGAATCCTGTCTCACCTCAACCACTGTAAACGCTGATGACACACTGATTGTAAACAAATCAACCTGTTCTGAAACATGTCCAGAGCTGCTCCGTATTACTGCTCGAAATCTTCTCAGATTGCTCACAGGACTCTCATTTATGACCAACACACACACTCATCCAACACCCAGATTAGGCCTGAGTCTTTCTCTGAGCTTTTAATTACTTAGATATAATAGAGTGGGTTAATTAAATACTTAAAAACACATACACACACACACACACACACACACACACACACACACACACACACACACACACACACACTATGCTTACCATCCAGTCTTTTCTTCCTGCCCCGTTAATTCTTACTTACATACTTTTACAGCATGCATTTAAGTCAAAAAAAAAAAAAAAAGAATTGTTAGTTTTACCAACAAGACATTTATTGCATTCTGTTTGCTCGAAAATGTTCGAGAACCAGCGTTTAAACAACGGTGAGTTCTCGTGAAAAAGGTTTACGAGGTGTTTGAAGGATCTCTGAGGAACTTTAACTTCAGCGTAACAATAGAGGAAAGTTGAAGGGACGAGAAGGTCATGGAAAAACAGACAGAGGTATCATTTTAAGAGCGCGGCCTCTCGCTTGTGAAATGTACGTTAGCGGCTGAGACGAACTGCAAATCACATCTATCCACAGAGAGAGTGCGGCTTGCCTGGTCATTGCTAAAGCGTGCGTGGGCGTTTCTCGTGAGAACTCCAGGAGCAGTGGCCTGTGCGAACAAAGGCAGAGTGTTAGACCCACATAGTAATTAGAGGCTCAGAAAGAGAATTAATGGAAGTGTCTGTGTGTACATGCACATACACACACACACACACACACACACACACACACACAGGCAAAGCTCCACTTCCCCTGCATGGTGTGTCCTCAAAGGATGCCATTTAAATGCTTTAAGTGCTCTTACATGTTTTACCTGCAACTGGAATTCAGGGAAATGTATTTTGGTTGTTAATTTTTACTTTGTGTGTGTGTGTGTGTGTGTGTGTGTGTGTGTGTGTGTGTGTGTGTGTGTGTGTGTGTGTGTGTGTGTGGAACTTTACAGAAAAGGCTAAATATACGAAATGTATGTAAGCATAATGTGTGGGTCGTTGCTATTTTAAAATATTGCTGATTAGAAGAATGTAGGTGTATGTTATAGAGTTATGACTTATGAGACATATTTAGACTTTATATTATTATATAACTTAAACACCTTCCTGGTTATATTGAGTTTTCAGGCTTATAGTACACAGATATAGTAGGGTTTGACTTATGGTCATTCTATCTGATATCACACAGATAAGATTCACACAATCTCTGTTGAGTCCTCTAAAGTTTTCTGTCTATTACCATATCATGGAATTTTTCCATTAGCTTTGTTTCCTTATGATTTACTCATTTTTATCTGGATAGAACTTTTAACAAAAGTAGCCGCTTTGCACAATTAAAACTGAACTGGAATTTAAGTAAATTTGGGTCTTTGAGCAGTAGATCGTTTAGTGGAAACACACAACAGTGGTGTTTGTCCCACAGAATATTGTTGTACCATGTGTTTGGAGCCAATCAAGACTGAGGACGATAAGGTAAGGCTTAACCAAGAAGGAGAACCTTAATTTTTAAAAAAGAACTAAGAATGACAGCATTAAATACTGAAACAAACCAAGAGATGAACCTGACAAAACTGACACTAACCAAGATTTTGGAATGTTAAACACTGGGATTAGCCAAGAACTTAAAAAAAAAAACCCAGACTGCTCATGATTTAAATGGCTAAAGACTAAGATCTAGACAAGACATACAATCTTAACTATTGGGGCTAATGATGAGGATTGGTCTAGATTTGTTTTAAAAAATTAATTAATTAAAGGAAGAACATTAAAAACTGAAACTAAACAAAAGTAAGAACCTTACAGCTTTGAGTTAAACGAAAAGGGGAATCTTAATAACTATACCTATAACTAACTAAGAATGAGAGGGTTAATTAAATGAACTGAGAGAAAAACCTTAAAAACTGGTTTTAACCCAAAGGCAGGACATTTAAACTGGAAATAGACATAAAACCTTAAAGAATGACACTAGACAATAGTGACAACCTGGAAACTTCAAACACTCAAGACCTAAAATTTTAACGACTAAGGTCTAGTCAATAAATAAAAGTAAAAGCTAAGAGGCTGATCATTAATCACTGGGATTATGTAATAGACAGAATATTAGAAACTGGAACTTTACACGAATGAAAACATTAAATAAAGAAAGTAACCAAAAGTCAGAACCTTAAAGTTTGTACTAGAATTGTTAATAATTGACTAACTAAGAGCGAGAACATAAAAAAACTGGAATTAACCAAATGTAAGAACCTTAAACATTTCAACTAACCTAAAGGGCTAAGCATAAAAGACTGAAATGAACTGAGAGAAAAACCCTTAAAATCAAGAGTTAAAACCTTTGGATGAGGAAACTGGAAATGACAAACATCAAGAACCTTAAACACTTGAACAAGCCAATATTTTTGCACGGTTTGCCAACAAAGAAAACTTATAATAATAATAATTGACATTAAACAACTCTGACTACCCATGACCTCAAAGGTCCAAGAATAAGGACTAGACAAGAAATTAAAAGAAAGAAAAAAAAACGGCAGATCCTTAAAGACGGGGACTAAACTAA
>QNUK01000311.1:190000-200000 GCA_013621035.1 Clarias magur | reverse complement strand
GGCAGAATTTGACGTGATGTTGCTTGTGCTCCCGGGGACGAACTCGGCAGCGCATGTTCAAATCACACGTGAGGATCGCCTGGACTGTCCAGTATGACACACCGTCAACGGCAGCGATGTTTTGATGGATTGTTTTCTGAAAGTCATCATGTGCAAGTTGCTGAATGGGTTTGACATTTTCGGGGGTTGAGCTTGTTGAAGGTCTTCCTTCAATTTCCTCGTCATCTTCCAGTGATGTTCTTTTATTCGCTTTTGAAGCGCGCATGCCACAATACACCTCGAACAATTTGCTGCAGCATCGTCATAAACATGCCAAATCATGTCAAACATGTCTGTGACAGATTTGCCCAGTTTTCTCACAGAGTTTCACATTTCATTCATTCTTTGTTCTAACTTGCTGTTCATAAAAAATCCGTAGACATGGTCATGGATGTTGCAATTTGACAGGATGTCTTTTGGCAAACTGACTTATGATGGCTGATGTCCCTGTGATTATTTATAGTTATATAAATATACATTTATAGTTTCTCTCCCTCTCTCTCTCTCTCTCTCTCTCTCTCTCTCTCTCTCACTCTCTCTTCCTCGTCTCTCACACAGCCATGACCATGAGCAGGCTCCGGAGCTTCTGGCACAACTACAAGGTTTTGATAGTGATGGGCTCAGGCCTTGGGTTCATTCACTGGGGTTGGTACTCGATCAAATCGAACCCGCTCCTGCGTCAGAACAAAGACGACTACATTCCCGAGCCAGGCATCGTGTCCTACGTGTCGCCTCCTCCTCTGCCTCCTCTCCCCGAACCCAGCAAGAAGAAGAGGGAGCCCAAGACGAAAGAATAGCAGACCGAGTGCACCTGTAGGCTTCCTCTTCCTGCTGATCTCACAAACACTGGTGATGCTTTAGGATTGAATAATGAACAGCACGTGGTGGGAGGTGCTCCTTTAAGCTGAGTTAGGGAATATTTAGAGATGTTTGATCTATAAATGGACAAATGAGTCGACAAATCAACTTGTTCATATGGTTTCTTAATGTTTCACAATTTCGTAGATTTAAAAATTTTACAATGTTACCTTTTTTTTTTTCCTTGACAGTTTTTACATTTTCACATTACTATTGCATTTTTGCTTTTAACCAGTTTTGGTTTTTAACAACATGCATGTTTTTTTTCCCCACAATGTTCAATTTATTTTCCTCTCCCCCCACAGCTTCCTTTCTCTCTCTCTCTCTCTCTCTCTCTCTCTCTCTCTCTCTGTGTTTTTAAACTATTTCTAATTTTTGCTCAGCCTCCACTGGTTTATTGGTGATTCTTGGTGCCTTTTTCTATATATAGATGGACAGATGGGTAAATGGATAGAAGAGGTATATACACTTCAACAGTTGTAATTTATACCCTTTTTTAAAACTGAATTGGATTATGGCAGCAATGTCTAGTGTTATGTTTCCTCTAAAGATGCCAGTCGTCACACCATTGATGATGCTGTCATCATGTGACCGTCAGAAGAGAAGCATATATCTTTCATTTTAAAGAGTATACATTTTTTTGCTGGTATATAAAAGTTACACATGGTGGCTGAGGAAATTAATGTAAAAAAAAATTGCAAATTGATGACATTTTAATTGCTGTTAAGTAATATAATTTTGTCTTTTTTTAAATAAGTAAAAATATTTCTTTTTTATTTTAAATATTAATGTTTACACTGTATGTCATGATACATAAATATCAGAAATATAATGCATTCTAATGCGGATTATACTGTAATTGTATTATAATGTACAAGCTTATATTAATAGCTTAAATAGAAATGCAGTCTGAACATAAAAGTCACTCATGGTAAAGTTAATGCATTATCTGGCCACAAGGAGGCGTCAGTCCACCAGACTACCAAATACTCCTCTAATATTGACTCTGAACGCAATGTTATAATTGTTCTCATGATGATTTTCCAACAATTATTACACTTTTAGAGCAAAGTGGGCGGGGCCAACCCTAAAGCTTCACCGTAAACACTCACAAGCTTTTGCTTATTAGCCTCTTAGCCCACACAAACACTTTTCTACATGTCTAATTAGCATTCGAGTTTCATCTTTTTTGTTTTTTCATTAATTGGTTATGGTCTCTCTGTCCCCGCAGCTTGCACGTTGGCCCTTTTGGGTGTTTGTGTGTACAGCGAGGATGAAAAACCCGAGCTGGCTGAGGAAGAACTGGTACTGGGTTGCGGGCGGAGCTTTCCTCGGGCTCCACTTTGGCACGTGGTTCATGCAGAAGGCGATGAAGGAGTCCGTCCGCACCGAGCAGCAGCTCAAACAAAAAGGAGAGAGCTGATGAAAAGCTCGGATTCATGGTTGCTTTTCATCGGACTGTGTGGCCAATCCGCATTTCATTCAGGATCACAATTGAAAGCAAAAATGGTTTTATTTTGCAGTCGGACTCACTGTAAAGGGTTGTAATGTAAATGTTTTAAAACCACTAGGAATAAACATATGAAATTCAATCCCAAAGTCTATTCACAAATATTACATCAAACCATTGTTTAAGTAGTAATGTATTATGGGTTTTTAGTTTAGTTATAAAATTAAAAAATATCATTATGCTTTAATAAAAGCCAGAGATTGAACAAAGACGTGGTTTGACGTGTTTTCTTTAAATAAATAAATAAAGCCTCCTGTGCTATAATGACGCAGACGACGCCCCTTCACAGAGGGTGACAGGTACACAAAGCCATGCCTCTCAGTACAGTGTATGTGGTCAATAAATCATTAACCGAATGTTAATTATTTAAATATATGAAAGAGTTCAAGTCAAATTTGGAGTTTTGATGAAATTTCTGGTGATTTTTGAGACTCTTAGCCGTAGTAAAACCATTTGAACGACGATCCCGGCTGATGTTTCCACATGTTTGGGCTGTTAAAGGTGTTCCTGGGAGGCCAGTGTTTTAGATGTGAAGCAGGCAGGCTCTAGCATGCTGAGACAACTTTCTACCAAGCACTTTCTAGTGAAACACTGGGATAAGTGCATTAGTGTAGCAGGGTATATCAAAATCCCTGTTTGACATGAACACTCCTTGTAAATCACAATTATACTCTTCTCTATACACATATATACAGTATGACATTCTGGTGTTTTTTTGTATTTATTTTGTTTAGCACTTTTCATACCCAAAATGCACCTCAAAATGTAAATCATTAGAAAAACTTCAGGAAAGGAAAAAGTACATTTGTAAAAGAAAGTTCCTAGAAAACCAGGCTAGGAAAAAGAGCGGTTGGGGTCAATTAGGAGTTTTGGAAGGGTTAGAGTTTCAAATACGTATCAGATTACTACTATGTATTACTATTAAATCATGGTCTAAAATCTAATCTATAAAAATCTTAGATTAAAACATCAGATTAGTCGTTAGCAGTGTTAGGTGTAACGCATTACAAAGTAACGTGTTAGAGTACTCGGATTACTTTTTTGATGTAACGAGTAATCTAACGCATCAGGTCCGCCATTCAAGTTCTCAGTTTCTTAGTTACTTTTTCAAGAATGTAATCTGTTATTCAGACAATTTATGTAAACCTTGAGCCAGACAGCAGTTTTTCCCATCCATTAGTGTGTGTGTGTGTGTGAGAAAGTCATCCTACAAGCTCCGCCCCCGATAACCCGCCCCCCTCTGTTATTCCTGCTGTTATACCCCTATCTCGCCTATGCAGTTTGACTATGTGAGGACCGACGTGCGGAAAGATGGAAACCTAATCACAGCGCCGAAACTCGCGGTGAATCATGACGAACCGTACTTACGGCCACCGCGCGAAACCGTGTAGGTGAGATCGGGGTATTAGTAGTTAACAGATTATGGGCCAAACTTCACTGAGTGATGATGGTAGAATAATTATAAAGATTATAAAGATTTTGACTAAAACAACATGCATGAGGAAGGACTTTTCATTTTCTGCAATGGAAAAGTACTCGAACTAGTTACTTTTATCAGAAAGTAACGCAGTAATGTAACGGATTACTTTTTAATGAGAGTACTTTTGTAATGTAATTAGTTACTTTAAAAAGTAACGTCCTGCAACACTGGTCGTTAGTGATCCCAAATCGGCCGCATGGATTCACTGACCGGGCTGAACACACACACACACACACACACACACAGAGTCAGTGTAAACATGAACACACAGTATAGATATTGTCCAGATCTTCAGCGTCATCGTGTCCTGACGCTCCCTGTTTCTGATTGTTGTGACGTGATCTTGGGCGTGGCCTGATTCTCCTCCTCCCGCTCTCTTGCTGCTGCTGTTAGAGGAGAAACGGGATCACTGCTTTCCTCGACTTGGGGTAGTCGTCGAATTTCTCGAGGTAGAACCTACAGAGCAGTGATGAGAACATCTGTATCAGCACACATCAACACCAAGACTTCATGCACTTATTTATACTTTTTAAATAATAATAATAATTGGTGTAATTTCAGCATGAGCAAATGCAAGCATGTAGAATTCAACACCACATGAGGATTTATTCTTATTTATTTATTCATCTAATCGGTGGCTTTTCTTTGCATCACTTTTGCACCTACAGGTGTTCACACTTTTTGCTTACTGATTATTATTTATTGCCTCATTAAACTATTGATTCGTTCTTTTACTTTTAATGGGATTATTATTATTATTTACTGAGATATTGTTTGATGATTTTTCATGCATTTACGCCACTTGTCCAAAATAAAAGTACATTTCAACAAGAAAATAATTAAAAGGCTTATATTATATAATGTTTCTATTGTATAATGTTAGCACTGTTATTACAAATGGACTCAATCGAGCAAAGAAAACAACTACGGGGATTCAGTATTACTAGAACTGGTTTAAGAACCGTCCAACACACAATTAAAACCTGGAACTATAGAGACTCATCAGAAAAAAGGATTAGGTTTGCGAGGGAGCATAAAGACTGGACTTTGGAGCGATGGGAAAAAAGTCATGTGACCTGATGAGTCCAGATTGACCCTATTCCAGAGTGATGGGCGTGTCAGGGTAAGAAGGGAAGAGCATGAAGCGATCACGCATAGTGTCCACAGTACAAGCCTCTGGAGACAGGGTTATGATCCGCGGTTGCTTCAGTCGCTCAGGTCGAGACTCAGCAACGTTATGTGGCAATAAAATAAAGTCAGCTGACCACCTGAATGTACTGAATCACCAGGTTATCCCATCTATGGAGTTTTTCTTTCTCCTGATGGCACGGCTACATTCCAGGACTCAAATTGTTTAAGAGCGGTTGTGAGAGCACGAGGAAATTTTCACACATGGACACGTCACCACATTTAAAGCCTTTGGGATGTGCTGGAGAAGTTTATAGAGTGCTTTGACTCTCCCATCATCGGTAAAAGATCACGGCCAATAATGATTGCAACTCTGATTAGAAATAAATGTCATGATGTTGAACATGGTAGACGAAACAATGCCATGGCAAATGCATGTCGTACTCATAGCTAAAGGCGATCCAATGAAATATTAGCGTGTGTGTACAGTAGGGCTGGAACAATTCCTCGAGTAATTCGATTATGAAAAATGATCGAGGCAAAATCTTCTGCCTCGAGGCTTCTTTAAATTAATTTTAAAAGCTTGCGTTATGTTTTTGCGCAATTATTTGTTTGGTGTGACGCAGCGCGCTTCCGGATGCAAGCCGCCAATAAACACAGACGAAGCAGAAGCGCTTACGTCACCAACAAAGAGGAAGGAGACGCACACAATTAGCTGTGGATTGATTTGAGAGAGCGGTCTGTTGCGGGCTGCAAAATGGAGGGGAGCGATAAAAATATATTCAAATTTATTTTAAAGTGTGCCTTAGTTTTTTGATAGTTAAAGTCATTTTATTTTGTTTGTTTTTGCATCTGAGAAAAGGCTTTAAAATAAGAATGTATGGCTGTAATGCACTTAATTCATCTCAGTCAACTTTAAGCTCTTCCTTGTATTGTGAATAATGACGATGTTTATATTTGATAAAATGCTGCATGCATTTAAAATATAAAAGTTGATGTTTCTAAAAAGAAAACGAATTAATCTCTGTTTCTCTTATAAATTTTACATTGCTGTTTAATTAAGCAGAAGTACATTTTATCCGATTACTCGATTAATCGATTACATTTTTGGTAGAATACTAAAATATTCGATAGCTACAGCCCTAGTATACAGCTTCATATCTCACTATTTATTGTCTTGTTCATTTAATCATTGTGGCTTATTATTATTGGCAGTTTGCAAAGCTGAAAAATGGCCATTTTTTGGGACGTATAAAATAATCTCTCCAAAATGGCTGAAGTTAGCAACTAGACATTTTTAGGGAATCGAGATCGGCCACTTCCATGTTGCATAAACTTCAGAAGTCGCTTCTTTGCCACAGACACATTTTCTGTATTATATGTATAAGATAAAAAAAAAAATTAAGTTTAAATCAGCACCAATACTGTGTTTTGGCCGACAGTATTTCTCAGTTTGATAATAATACACTCTCAAAAAATGCTGGGTTGTTTCTGTAAACACATTGTTGGGTTGTTCATGCTGGGTCAAAATTCTGGGTTATTTCGGGTACTTTAAACACATTGTTGGGTTGGGTAATGCTGGGTCAAATTAGATGTAGTGAGTCATTTACAAATGAACACCGGGTTGGGTTATTTTGTCCCAACAACTGGTTTATTCTTTATTTCTCCAAACGGAGCCTGAAAAATGTTTGAAATATTACTGTTATTGTGTCACAAAGTGTAGTTTTAAAAGTTGTTTAAGCGAGAATGTATGTGTGTACAGCTCAAAGCATCAATCGGTTATTAAAGATGGCGACTATTTAAAAAAGTGCCCCAACGATTTCGGAGATTCTTGCAGAATCTTGCAGTTGTCCGCGTTCATGTAGCCGCCGAGCACAGCCTCATCTTGGCAGGAATTTCTGAAAACGACCGCTGGCTGTGGTGTCTCTAAAGTTATTAAAACAGCGATTTTTACTTCAGCGATAATTAACTTCGTCATTTTATGTATTTCTAACAGGTAATCTTTGGTATAATACGGTTATGGTATAATAATATCGCGGCTGTGTGACGCATCCTGTACGCTGCGGTCTGTTTGCACTATACCCGGTGTCCTCAAACCCTCGAGTGTGCACTTCCAAGTCAAGTCCGCTCTTTGCGTTTTTGGAATTGAGACACGGCATGAGGAACTTTCTGGATTCTTCATTTCTGAAGCGGGGGGGGGGGGCACGAGGCCACTTAATGCTGACAGGATTTTATGGCAAGTTTATATAAATGTTTACATAAATTTTAAATGTTGTAGTTGTGGTAGGAGCTCATTTTCATGTTTATTCGCTTTCCCACCTTTTTAGTCGCACTGTGATATGGGGGTAAGGGGAGGTCAGGTTTTAATATTCTGTGCCAACAGCCGGCTATAGTGTATTTTATAATAAAAGTGCGTTTGTAGCACACACACACACACACACACACACACAAATACTAAATGTAATCTTAAATGTAATTTTAGGTAAATTAATCTTCGCTAAAGCTGTGTGTGTGTGGAAAGTCTCTTGGCATATTTTATAATATTTAAAAGGTGTCAGAAGAAGCTATTGGGATATGTTTAATGACAGTTTTAATATGTCTTCTGTTTCTGTCTGTTAAAAAAAGAAGAAGATGATATTCTGACCCAGCAGTTGGTTTATTCTTTGGAGAACTTTCTGGATTCTTCACTTTTGACTGGATCATGCTCAGAGCACTCAGTAATTTATGGTAAGTTAATGTAAATCTTTTACCTTTTTTTTATTTTTTATTAGTAACTTGTTGTTGAAGCAAGAATATTTTATTGTTAAAAATAAGTACGTTATGGTGAAGTGGGATTAATATTTTTTCCCCCCATTCTGTTTTATTATTCAAAACATGTGAAAGCGTCATGGTTAAATCGTAGTTTAAAACAAGCTTTTTCTTTATCCTTATGAAATATTCATTATAAGTTGTAAATTCATCACTTAAATATCATATTCATCTAGTGTTTGTTGAGAATTTGAAAAGGGGTGAATGTTTCGTATTAAATCCAGATGGAGCTCCGTATCCTGTTATCCCTCACATGTTAAATAGTGAGGTAAATTAGTCAGAAATATAGACTAAATCTATGTTCATGTTATGATTTTTGTGTATTAATAAGACAATTTTTTTTTTTTGCGTTAAATGCATAATGTAGCTGTACGTCCTTAACAAAAATGCGCAACGTAAATGTTAGTTATATTGCAACACTAAATGGAGATGACTGGAGCATTGTTCCATGTTGTGTTCCTTGCGGATGAGACAAGAGGGACCTGACAGACCTTTTCCATTGTTAGAGGCAACGCTATTGATACAGACTCTTTGGAGAAGGCTATTGATGTTTGTTTGAAAGTTTTTTGAGTTTTTTTTTGGCATTGATGTTAAGAAGTGTTTTCTCACCTGGGAGTTCTCCAGCATACTGTAGGTCAGATTGATGGACACGAGTACTCATCTGTTAAATTTTTAAAGACAATTGTTTTTTCACCTCACATTTAATCATTAAAATTTTTAAAGGTTTTATAATTTTTGTTTTAATGTCATTTTGTAGGCAATGAAATAGTAATAGTTAAAGAACTGATAAAATATTAAGATGGGAAATGTTTATGTCATAGGAAAACTTCTATATAAAGTTTTTAAACATTGTATTAAATACAAAAAAATGCAGTTCAAATCAGACTTAAAGGGGCCTCTTGCTTGTATTGTTTTACAGAGTGTTTGTTACAGTACATTTATTTTATATTTAACAAATGGTCACCTTGGGATTATATGGTTTTGTCTGACATTTTTGTCAAAATTAAGTTATTCACATTTTCTTATTCTGTGACAATCTATTTACATTATGTGAAGTTGTGTATATTTTGGGTCTTTTTTTGAAAAAAAAAAAAAAATCAAATGGAATGTGTCACCCCAGCAAGAGTCTTAATTTCACCCACTAATTGGGTCAAATAAAATAACCCAGCACTTTAACATTTAACCCAGCTAGAGTGTCAATTTAACCCACTGGTTGGGTCAGATTAACAACCCAGAATTCTGGGTTAAATGGTACAACCCAGCACTTGGGTCACAACAACCCAGCGCCCGTTCTGTCCAATATTGACCCAGCAGCTGGGTTATGGTTAGGTTGTTTTTTAACTCAGCAGTTTTTAGAGTGTAGTGTTTTTCGCCCCTGCATGTGCTCCTCACAGACACTCACTCGGCAGATGAGAGTTTGTTGTAACCTGTAAATGCATTTAACTGTCAAACTTTTTTTTATTTTATTGTTGATCTTAACATTATTATGGCCGTTCAAATTACTATCCATTTTCATGCATGTGATGAAACGTTAAACTTGACGCCTTCATGCAGCTAAAAATTTATGTGTGTGTGTGTGTATTTTAGGGGGTGGTTACCTTAAAAGCATTATGAGTCTGATTACACAGTTCATTCTGTCATTCAGTAGTTAATGTCTCAGGCGGGTTCCTGTGTAACTGAGCGCTACCTGTGGTGGTGATAAGCTCGGGGTCCGATGGAGCACATGGTGAAGAAAGCGAAGGAGAACGTGGGTAGAGACCATGTGGCAATGGCATAACCGCACCACTCTATTATCTCCCCGAGGAAGTTAGCACCGGATACCCACTCGAACATTCCTCCTAAGAACACACACATCTACTGTACATACCTTCAATATCTTTCAGTGTCCCTCAAACGTCCCTTTAAATGTCCCTTAAATTTACATTTAATTAATAAGCTCTGTATATGTGTGTGTGGGTTTACCCTCAGGGATTTTATATGTGATCTCTCCCGGCTTCCTGAGATTCCTCAGGATGTAATCGCTATGGATGTTTATGGCCATTCCTGAGAAGAACACTAGCAGACCTGCGCACAAGAAGACATTACATACTAAGTTTATGGATGCTTTTCATTCATGCTTTTGCCTCTGTATACCACCACAATGGATTTCAAATGAAGCAATCGAGATGCGATTGAAG